>VMDO01039056.1:0-12905 GCA_007922755.1 Pedetes capensis
CATATTTCGGACATGTAGTCAGGAGAGAACAATCCCTGGAGAAGGACATCATGTTTGGAAGAGTGGCAGGTCAATGGAAAAGAGGAAAACCCTCCACCAGATGGATTAACACAGTGTCTGCAACAATGGGCTTAAACATAAATAAGATGGTTTGCCTGGCACAGAATCGGCAAGTGTTTCGATCTGCTGTACATAGGGTTGCTATGAGTCGGACTCGACTCGATGGCACCTAACAACAACTAACAACATTATTATTACCTGGCCACATACCTTCCACATGGCTGCCTCATGGGAGAGGAGCTAACCCATCTCCTATAGAGCTTTCTTACCCTTAAAATCCATAGGATTCCGTGCAGGCCACCATTTTGGCCAATAGCTGCTTTCTTTAAGGTAGTTTAATATCACCAGGTAGGTATTTGTTTACTTCCTGAAAAATTGTCTTAATGGTCTTCATATATGTTCAAATTCTGTCATTACTTCTGTGACCTCCTCTTTCAGAAAGGGCAAATCACTTAAACTCTCAGCTTGTTTGCCTGGAGATAAGAATAAAAAGTCCCTTTCCCAACTGTGATATTAATTAGTACCAGTGAAGTGTTTTGGAAAAGCAAAATATGATTAATTTTAAAGGGTAGAACATAAATGTTCATTGGAATTTTATCACATTGTAAGGGGAATGTAACTATTTTAATGCTTTTTTACAGGAAAACATTATATGGTGGTGGCAGTACTTAGCTTTCAGAGATCTGGGTTCACCTAGACCCAAGCTAAGAAGGGCCTTGGGAGAGGAGGCACATTCTTAAAAATCGGAGTAAAACGAAAAAGAGAAACTAGTAAAAATGAATTTGTTTCTGAAGATTTCCACTACTCAATATCTCTAGTTTTAATATGGGCATAATGGCACTCAGATTTTCTTTTTGTCACTAAAGGGCTCTCTGCTGAGTATTAAATTGTTCATTTCACTTGTGGAAGTGAAGGTCCCTGAGTCACCAATGAGCTGGTTTATATCAGTGAAGTGTTCTAAAATAATGATTTGCTTAAAGAACTATTTGATTTTTCAAAATGGAAGTATTATCCATTTTACTAATAAAATTCACATAGAAATTCCTAGCAGAAAAGGAAAACTGTTATGGTCCACATTGAAATAAATGTTGATAATAAACAAGGGTACTGGTTCATTTTTATTTTTAAAAGAGTGTTAAACTTTTACTTATTTTTTTTTTATGACAACCTTTGAAGATCCCCTGTGCAGTAGAAGGACATCATCCCCATGGATGGAGGAAATATGGGCAGTTGGGCGTGGTGAGTGACTTTTCCTGAGTTTGTGATGGAAGTTAATGAAAGAGCCAAAATTAGAATTGTTGAGTTCCTGCCCACTCTTTGCTCCACTAAACCCACTTCATTCCAGGCAACGCAACTATACTTCATGGTTTCCTGTTTGGTCTCCAAGGAATTCAACCCTTCCCTATTCTTTTATCTTTTGTCTGACCTTTCAAAGACAGGAATATTTGTCAAAGTCTTCTCTCCAAAAGATCTGCTAGGCACCAGCCATTTTGGATTTTACATAAAAAACAGGCTGGTGATGTGCAGCATTTAGTGAATTGTTTTGAGGGAGACCGCATGCCTCTGGCAAGGAACAGATGATGACTAGACGGACTGGGAAATGGGTCCTATGTGACAAGGAAGAAATTAGCTGAGAAAAAAAACAGCATTTAAAGAGGGCCAGGAATAAGGAAGTATTAAGGAAAGGGAAAATAGTAATCGGTTTTGTATAGTGATTGAGAGAAGAGGTGGAAATCAAGACTTCTATTGCAGGAAAGAGGTGGAAAGAAGAGGAAGTTTTTCGTTTTCCTGGCTCTGTTCAGAAAGGTGGATAACCTGATGATAGTGATGATGGTGGTGGTGATGATGGTGGTGATGGTGATGATGATGATGATGATGGATTTAGAGAGTTTGAATGCAATGATGCTCCGGCAAGGGAAAGGACTTTACATCCTCTTTGTCTCTCAGGGTTTTAGTGTGCGAGCTTATGAGATGGGCAGAGGTGCAGGAATCATGCTCAAATCCAGATTCTGACTCAGTATACCTAGATGGGACTTAAGTCTACATTTCTAATAGTCTCCCAGAAGAAGCTGTTGCTGCTGGTCAGTGGACCACCTTTTCCGTAGCAAACCTTTAGAGCCATGCTGTTAAATAGAGATAGATACATAGCGAATTCCGGGCCAGCCTGGTCTACACAGGGAGATCCTATCTCAGAAAACAAAAAGACCAGGTGTGGTGGCACGCACCTACAACCCCAGTGACTCAGGAGGAGGAGGCAGGAAATCTTGAGTTCAAAGACAGAGGGCAGCCTGTGTAACTGAAACCCTGTCTCAAGATAAAGAATAAAAAAGGAGCTAGAGGTGCAGCCCAGAGGTAGTGTGCTTGCAAAATATGCACGAGACCCTGGGTTTAGCCCCTCAGTACTGGGGTGAAAAAAAAATAGAGATATCATGTGAGAAATGTATGCAATTTAAAATTTTCTTATAGCCATCTTACATAAAAGAAATAGAAACACTGAGGTTTAGCTCAGTTGGTAGAGTGCTTGTTCCATATGCTCTGAGGCCTTGGGTTTGAGCCCCAGCACTGCAAAAATGGAAGAAGGACCTGGCATCCCACTCTCAAATCAATCCCCAAACAATCAGCCATTGAAAACACTGTGGATAGCAGAGAAGCACTAACATAGTGCCGGGTTTGGCACAGTTTTGGGGAGTGTTTCATTCTCTTGTACATAGGATTGCTATGAGTTGGACCCAACTCCATGGCACCTAACAACAACTTTAATACATTTTATTTAACATAGCATATCTGAAATATTATATAGTTACTATGAGTTACTATGTAATCTATATAAAGTTATTGATATTTTACCTTTTTCCCTACATGTTAAATCTTTGAAATCTGTTGTGTATTTATCTTTGCATATCTCAATTTGGACCAGCCACACTTGGCACATGTGGCTAGTGGCTTCTGTATTAAGTGTGCAGATCTAGACAGCCCCAGCAAATATTTAGGAGAGATGCTATTGGCAACCTGAGAATAACTGTGCTTTTAACACTGGACCCTACTTGGGTGGAATCCAAGAAACCTTGGTGCATAATGAATTCTCTGCCATAGAGTAGGAATCCTCAAAGTTTAATTATTTACCAGGCTCTCCTGGGGACAGGGTTAAATTGCAGGTTACTGAGCTTCACTCCCAGAGATTTAAAAATAAACAAACAAAAACACAAGTTTATTTTTTATTTTTATTTTTTTAAGTATGGCTCGGTGTGGTTGCATAGGCACTTGGAAGACTGAGCAGGGGA
This sequence comes from Pedetes capensis, assembly GCA_007922755.1. Taxonomy (NCBI): domain Eukaryota; kingdom Metazoa; phylum Chordata; class Mammalia; order Rodentia; family Pedetidae; genus Pedetes; species Pedetes capensis. Next base: position 3,342 of record VMDO01039056.1, read on the forward strand.
GGATGGTGAGCTCAAGGCCAGCTTGGGCTGCCTAGTGAGGCCCTGTCTCAAAAAAAAAATAAGAGAAAAAATATCTCTTCACAAAAATAAAGAAAACTATTGGATCTCTTTTCTTTTATGCCAGTGATGTGTTTGTTAGAGAAACTGGGTTATTTGGGTTATTTAGGCTGTTTGTCCCTCTTTCTAAATCTGGCTGATTGCTTCCCCATAGTGTTGTTTCCCTTGTTCTTATATTCCCCATATTTCCTGCAAACTGGCATTTACTGCTGGAGAAATGGCAAGACTCAGAGTCCCAAAGATTCTAATTAGAAAAGGGGTTTTCAACCCTGACTTCAATGAGAAACACTTGGGAGCATTAAAAATTACTGATGCCTGGGTGCCCCAGAACTTCAGAGTTAATTGGTACAGGTGTACTCCACACAAGAGAATTTTTTTTTCTTGTGGTACATGGGGATTGAACCCAGGATCTTCCTCATACTTTGCAAGTGTTCTACCACTAAGCCACATCCCAGCGCCCTTTTAAATTCTTTAGACAGGGTCTCTAAATTACACAGGCTGCCTCTGTCCTCAAACTTGTGATCCTTCTGCCTCTGCCTGCCGTGTCACTGGGATTACAGGTGTGTGCCACTGCTTGTGGCTCACATCAGGATTTTTTAAAGCTTCTGGGTGGTTCTAGTGTGCAGCAAGGGTGAAGAAGCACTAAATTTGACAAACTGGAGCTTGAAATAAGGGAAATGCTTCATCAAGGCCTCAAAGTGAGCTGCCTTTACCCCCTTGTCACTCTGCCTATTCTACATTCTGTCCTCAAGGTCTCTTTTTCCTTTCTCAGGAGAAATAGGAATCACTAAAGCACTCCCACAGCAAAGCCTAGAACAAGCTTACAAATCTTATTTGCAAAGCAAATCATTTTAGAATTTGCGTTGTAAAGAAGCCTCAGTCATGGCACTTTGCTGAGAATTAGAGTCACCTAAGGAGCTTAAAAAAAAATACAACAAACAGCCGGGCAAGGTGGCTCGGGAGGCTGAGGCAGAAGGATTACAAATTCGAGACCAGAGGCAGTCTGCATAATTTAGCGAGACCTTGTCTCAAAAAGTAAACAAAAACAAAAACAAACAAAAAAAAAAAACAACAACCAAGTCCATACTTCACCTCCAGAGAATCTGACATAGTTGTTTGGGGTGGGCCCGGGGGCCTTTCTTTGGTTTTAAAATCTCCCCTTGGTGATTCTAATGTGTAGCCCGGACTGACATCTCCGACAATGCTTCTCAATTTTAATGAGCATATCAATCATCTAGGGATCTTGTTAAAATGCAGATTCTGATTTTGCAAGTCTGGGCCAAGTCCCAGGTTCTTTACACTTCTGGGACCACCATTTGAGTAGCAAGAATATAGATGGACAACATATATGCTATGTTGCTAGAAAGTGTTGCCTTTGGATTCTGCTTTTACAACTTTCTAGCTTGTGTGGCTTTCAGCAAGTCATATTTCCTTCACTCATAAGATAGTGATGATAACAATAATGCCTACCTTTGGCCCATCCCATGCCAGGTGCCCAGTAAATGGTGCCCCGCTATTGGCCGATGTGAACAGCACAGAGAGCCAGAGTTGAGTGTTGAGTCTCTACGTCTTTTCTCATTGATGCTAGAAAGTTTCTAAGAAGTTTGTTCAGCCTTCTAGCTGATCCTTTGTTATAGATGACAAATCAGGGGATTTAAATAAGTATTCTGAGATGAGCATCCCTATTCCTGTGGGTGGTGTCAGACTATCTGCTTGGCAAAACAGAATTTGAGATTATCCATGACCTGCACTGTGTCTTCACTTCTGGTCCTCATTACCTCTCATTGGTATTGCACCCACTTTGCTTCTCCAGAATGCTGTGGACTAATCATATTTATGTCATCGTAAATCACAGCCAGCACCACATATTTCTATGACCATGCTGAAATAAAACTCTTCTCACCATCTGCCTAGCTTGCCCTCACTCTGAATCTCGGCAGGTTCTCCATTGCCCCGGCTTTCAGAGCTGAGAACACACACCAAAAAGTGTACATCTATCTTCAGGTTGAGAAAAGAAACTATCCTGTTAATACATCTTATGAACTACAAGTTCAGGTTTTCTATTTTTAGCCATATGGAACAATTTGGAAGTCTATACGTCACAAAATTATAAACTAAATACAAAATACTTCTTTTTCTTATAAAAAAGGTTTGTATTCTTTTTTTTTTTCAGTACTGAGATTGAACCCATGGCCTGGCGCTTGCATCTCTGCAAGTGCTCAACCACTGAGCTGCACCCTCAGCCCATTTTTTTACTTTTTGAGACAGCGTCTCACTAAGTTACGAAGACTGCCTCTGGTCTCAAACTTGCGATCCTCCTGCCTCCGCCTCCAGAGCCACTGGGATTATAGGCATGCGCCACCACACCTGGCTTGTTTTTTTTTTTAAGTGGACACACAAAAGAAAAAATTTGCTACAGTTTCCTGACTTCAGAAATGTGCTGTACACATGCTTGTGAGCATTGTTCTGAGTATTAACAGTTCACAGGGGAAACTGATTAACTTCATTAATACTTTTTCAGTTTAATAGCCCTCTCCCTTTGAAATATTTTTGGTGAGGTTTGGGAGTTGAACCGAGGGTCTCACATATATTTTGCAAGTGCTCTACCAATGGGCTGTACCCCTAGGCCCTTTTTAAAGCTTTTTTATCTTGAGACAGGGTCTCACTAAATTGTGCAGGCTGCCTTTGGCCTCGAACTTGTGATCCTCCTGCCTAAGCCTTCTGACTCACTGGGATTACAGGCCTGTGCCACCACACCTGGATGAATTATTCTTAATATTTGTTTGTTTGTTTCCACATATTCCCCTTTAGGTACCATACTCTCAATTTAAAGTTATCATTGTCTTGTGAGAGATCAAATAAACTAAAAGACTTTTCATTTGTTTCCCTGTAGAGATGTAGTTATGCTAAGTGATTGAAAACGTGTTTTCTGGCAGCTGGGTGTGGTGGCGCACGCATGTAATCCCAGTCAGAGGCAGAAGGATCGCAAGTTTGAGACCCAAAGCAGTTTGCGTAATTTAGTGAAACCCTGTCTCAAAAAGTAAAAAAAAAAAAAAAAAAAAAAAAAAGGGCTGGAGGCAGCAGCTCAGTGGTCCAGCACTTGCAAAACATGCAAGCGTGAGACCTTAGGTTCACCTCCCAGTACCAAAAAAAAAAAAAAAAAAAAAAGAATGTGTTTTCTATTGAAATTAGAGGACTAAGAAAGATACAGCTTCTCTACATTAGTATTTTAAAATTTTTTATATTTATTATTTATTTTTGCTATACTGGTGGTTGAACTCAGTGCCTTGCACATATACTGCCAGCCCTGTACCAGTGAGCTGCACTCCTAGACCACTTTTTACTTTTTATGTTGAGACAGGGTCTAGCAGGCTGCTGTTGGCTTCAAACTAGTGATCCTCTTGCTTCTACCTCCTGGGTTGCTGAGATTACAGCCTTGCCTGTGCACCACCTCACTTATATCAGTATTTTAAAGCAAGTTATTTATTAACTGATTCGATGAGTAAGTGGTGAGTGTTTACTCTGTTAAAAATACCATATTGATTGCTGTGGAAGGAGCCTAAAGAAATAAAAATGTAAAGTCTCTGTCCAGAAAGATCCAAAAACCCAGAAGGGTGGTAAATCTACGTATATGAGCATGTATAACCTAGACACAATGAGAAAGATATTTCTCAAAACCTTCTCCCGTCCACCAGGATTTTCCTGTTTCACAATGCAAATACTACCCATTGTGTTATATTAGTTGGCCACTCCATGTCTCTCAGGAGGACCCAGAGGTTAGAAACCTTATCTCAATATCTCTATGGTCTAATCAGAGCCTGGAACACAATAGGTGTTTGATAAATGAGTGGCAAGGAAGGGAAGGAGAAAGGGAGAGAAAGAGAGGCAAAGTTGGGAGTGAAGCAGCTTGAGGGGTAAGAAATGGTGCTTGTGTGTCAGGCATTTGAAGTCTGGAGGTGAGGGCTGGGGTTTAGTTCAGCTGGTAGAGTGCTACTCTGTACTCTCTGAGGACCCAGGTTCGATCCCCAGCATCACAAAAATGGGGGAAGGACGTGGCAATCCACTTCTGAAGCACTCCCAAAACAATCAGCCACTGAAAACCCAATGAGGGTTGCTGAGTCAGACCTAACAACATGGCATCTAACAACAACAACAGGGAGGTGAAATTCACATTGGGCGTTCCAGGTTGGTAAGAATTACACTGGCTCAGGAAATGCTATGGGAAGAGGAGTGAACCAATCTGAGGAATTATTTATGTGCTTACAGCTCCCACCAAGTCCAAGGTAGAGATTTTGAAATTTCTGCTTGTTCATTTTTGCAGTGCTGGGGGTCTAACCTGGGCCTCCGGCATGCTGGGTAAGCACTCCACCATTGAGCTATACCCCAGACCCTCTGAGAAATATTAAGAGGGGGTTTAAGGCCAAGGACCTTAGTGCACCCCTGTAATCCCAACAGTTCAGGAGGCAGACGCAGGAGGATCACAGATTCGAGGCCAGAGGCAGCCTGTGTACCTTAGGGAGACCCTCTCTCAAGATAACAAATAAAAAATGGGCTAGAGGTGCAGCCCAGTGGTAGAGCACTTGCAAAGTATGCAGGAGGCCCTCAGTTTAGCACCCAAGTACTGCAAAAAACAAACAAAAAGAAAAAAAAAATTAAGTGAAAATCCTCAGGCTAGGGGTGTAGCTCAGTAGTAGAGCAAACATTTAGCATGTAGGAGGCCCTGCCCCCCAAACAAGCAAACAAATAACAATAACCACAAAGCAAGAACTCTTTAGAATAGTAATGATAATGAACGATCTGGTAAAAGACCTGGGGACAAAACTACCTTTTGTTCGTTAATCCAGCATATATAATTGATATATTGTGCTATAATTCTGTACAGGCTGTGTTTCAGGTGCTGGGAACTGGAACAATGCAGATATGTGAGCTTCCTGCCTGTGTGAGGGTCATACTCTGATAGAAGAGAAAGGCAATGATTAAAGAAAGCAGCAGGGTCATGCACATACACCATGTGATAACTTACTGTGAAGGGAACAGTGTGGTATGATCACTGGGTAGGGAGGTCAGGGAGAACTTCTCTAAAGCTGAGCTTGGAATAATGAAAATGGAACAAGTTAGAGTTGAGAAAAATAGCTCCAGCTAAAATAGTAGCCTTAAGGGGAGGGAGTGGTTTTTGCTTTCCAGGGGAACATTAGACAGTGTAGAGACACTCAGATGTCACATCTTGCGAGGGATTTGCCATTCACATCTAGTGGGTAGAGGGTAGAGATGCTGCTACACATCCTATGGTGCACAGGCCAGCCCCACAGCAAAGAATTATCTGGCTTAAAATGTCAACAGCACCAATGGTAAGAAATCCTGAGTGAGAGGGATGAGCAACTGCTAAGACCTTGAACAGAGAATTAACTAAGTCTGACACAGAGAGCTGATGTAGATGGAGCATTTGGAGGCCTTGGGGTAGTGGAAGGTAGGAGGAAGATGGAGAGGCAGGGGCAAACTCATGCTGCAGCAATGCATACACCTAAATTGTGGTTCTTTAGAACAATTAACCTGGACCCCACAGTTGCTGCAATTTAGAATTTTATTTAGGTATTTCCTTTAATAACTTTAAAATAAACAAGTCATTGTATATAGGTTGCTATTCCCAGCTCTCTGCTATTCCAATAACAGAGCAAAAAACAATTTCAGTACAATTTTCTTCTGAGAGTTTGAAGAAAAGAACTTCCAAACAATTGGCCCCTTCATTCTGTGAATCAAAACAATGCTGCAGCAAACAGGGACCCAGAAAATGGAATCTTGTTTAACCTTGTTTAATCCAATTCTCCAGTCTCTGTCATACATCTTTATGGCTCTTTCGCCCACCTAAATTGCTAATGTGGAAAGAAAGACACCTTCATTACTGAGAACTCAGACATGATGGATGATGATGTAATGATTGATTTGCCGCTGTTGGAAAATGGAGCCTTACATGTTAAAACCTTGGTAGAGAGAAGCAAGATTGAGCGGGAATGTGTCTACTAATGTGGTTGGGGAGAAACATGGAATAATGTGATTTGGAGGCTTTTGATATTCACACAAATGCATAATTTTATAAACATATTCATAAATGCTTAGTTATCACTCTGTAGTGCATGCTACCAGTACTATTGAGCTACCACTATGTGCAGGAAAATACGTATAGTGTTGGGAGACAAATGGAAAAATCAGGCAGAATCCTTGGTTTCAAATAATTTATGGCTTATAATGTACCTATAACACATAGTCAACAGGGTATAGTATAATTCAGAATTAAAGAAATGTCAAGGGGAAGCCAGAGACATCAATAGTTTCTGCCCAGTCTAGTATGTATTCCCCTTATTCTACTAATAGCAACTTGATTTTTCTTCTTGAGACCACCTTACCCTCACACTCTGTCCATGTGGAGTGGATGGGTTTGATCCTTCCCTTCATGTCACCAAGAGTGGGCATATGACCCATGCTCAGCCAATCAGCATACTCCATTTCTTTGGCCATACAAAGGGTGGCTTGGTCCATAATTCTAGGATGTGCCCCTGACCCACATGGATCCAATGAGAGTAAGAGACAAGAATTGAAAGAACCCCTCTCCCCTTTTTTCTTTAGCCATTCTGAGAACTGAACTCAGTGCTTTACATACACTAGGCAAGTGCTGTACCACTGAGCTATATTCCAGGCTCAGAGGAGGCTATCTCTTGTTGAGATTGTCTAAGCCCTTGGATTCAGCTATTCCTGAACCCACTGTCCCCTTTTAAAAAATTATTTTTAAATTTGTATACAGTAAAGTTGACTTCTTTGGTGTATAGTTGTCTAAGATTTAACACATGCGTATATTTTCACATATGCATATATTCATGTAGCTACTATCATAATCACATCACCATCAAGATTCAGATAAATTCCATCACCCTCTAAAAACCCCTTCCTCATTATGCCCTTACCCCTGGTAACTATTCAACCATTTCTATTCCTATAGCTATAGTTTTATCCTTTCTAGAATGTTACATAAAAGGAATCATGTAAATGTAGTTTTTTGATAGTGGCCTCTTCTCCTGGGAATAATACATTGAAACTCATCTAGCTTGTTGCATGTATTAAGAGTTTGTATCTTTGTATTGCTGACTGGTATTCCTTGGGCTGCAGCACTGTTTATTCTCCTTTTGAAGGCCCCTTGGGTTGTTTCTAGTTTACAAATGATTATCAGTTATTGTTGTTGTTGTTGTTAGGTGCCGTCGAGTCAGTGTCCGACTCATAGCGACCCTCACAGGGTTTCCAATGGCTGACTGTTTCGGGATTGCCTAGGGAGTGGATTGCCAGGCCCTTCTCTCATTTTTGCGGTGCTGGGAATTGAACTCGGGACCTCACAGACTACAGCACAGCGCTCTACTAACTGAGCTAAATCCCAGCCCAGATTAGAACTGCTAAATATATTCACATGTAGGGTTTTGTGTGAACACACTTTTCATTTCATTTGAGTAAATATCTAAAAGTAGGATTTCTAGGTCATAGGGTAAGTACCTGTGTAATTTTATAGGCAACTGTCAAAATGTTTTCCAGAATGGCTGCACCACACTATATTCCCACCAGCAGTGAATAAGGGTTCTATTTACTGTACATCCCAGCCAGCACTTGGCATTGTCAATCTTTTTAAAAGCCTTTTAAATAGGTATGTAGAGATATCTTATTGTGATTTTAGCTTGAATTTCTATAATGGATTATGATGTTGAACAATTCTTCATGTGCTTACTTGTCATCCACATGTCCTCTTTGGTGAAGTATCTGTTCATATATTTTGCCCATTTTTACTTGCTTTTTAGTATTGAGTTTTGAGAGATTTTTAAAAATATTCTAGACACCAGTCTTTTGTTAGAAATGTGATTTTCAAATATTTCCTTTAAATCTATAGCTTGTCTTTAAATTCTCTTGACAGTATCTTTTTCAGAGCAAACCTTCTTTACTTTGATAAAGTTATATTTACCAATTTTTTCTTTTATGGATTTTACTTTTGGCATATTATTTTAGAACTTTTCGCTAACTGACATAGACAAGGATTTTTACCTATGACTTCTAAACTTTTTTATTGTTTTATGGTTTTTTTTTTTTTTTTTTTTTTTTTTTTTGCGGTACTAGGGGTTGAACCCAGGGCCTGGACCACTGAGCTGCACCCCCAGCCCATTTTGTAGATTTTATTATTTTCTGAGACAGGGTCTCGCTAAGTTATACTGACTGTCTCTGGTCTTGAACTTGTGATCCTCCTGCCTCCGCCTCCCCAGCCGCTGGTATTACAGGCGTGCTCCACCACGCCCGGCTTGTTTTATATTTTACATTTAGATTTATGTTCCATTTTGAGTTCCTTTTGGGTAAGATATGAGTTTGTATACTGAGAAACTTCTTTTGCATGTAGATGTCCCAATTGTTCCATTATTTTTGTTGGAAAAAACCCTATATCATGTGAAATTGCCTTTGCACCTTTGTAAAAACTCATTTGACCATATTTGTGTGGGTCTATTTCTCAATCTTCTATTCATTGTTCCATACCATTGTATGTACCTCCACCAATATTATATTGAGTTGATTAATGCAGCTTTGTAGTAAATCTTACAATTGAGTAATGATAGGCTTCAAGTTTTCTTCATCTTCCTCATAATTGCTTGGCTATTCTAGTTCCTTTACTTTTCCACAAAAACTTGGAATCAGCTTACCTACATCTATGAAAAGTCTTTTTAGAATATTGATTGGAAGTGCACAAATCCATAGATTTATTGAAAAACTGCATCTCACCTATAATGAGTCTTCTAACCTGTGAACATAGTATAGTTTTCATATACTTAGCTTTTATTTGACTTCTTTCATCAGCATTTTGTAGCTGATCCTGCACAGGTATTGCTAGATTTACACCAAAGTGTTTAATTTGGGGATTTATTGTGAATGAGTTGTCTGAATTTCAGTCTCCAGTTATTTGCTGTTGTTATATGGATATGAGAGTGGTGTTTCTAGGTTGATCTGTATCCTAGGCCCTTGCCAAACTCACCAGGCTTTTAAATAGATTCCTGAGGATCCCGTAGGCAGACAGTCATGTCCTCTTCATATAGGGGGAGCTTTATTTCTTCCTTTTAATATGTATGCCTTCACTGTCCAAGAATTCTAGAATAATGTTGAATAAGAGTTGTGAAAGTGGATATCCTTGCCTTGTTGCTGGTTTTAGAAGCAAATAATTTAGTCTTTTCAAAGGAACTGTGGGAATAGCTGTTGGATTTTAAAAAACGAGATGCCCTTTGTCACCTTGTTGTTGTTACTGTTAGGAGCCTTTGAGTTGTATCTGACTCATAGTGACCCCTCACAGAGTTTTCAATGGTTATCTATTTCGGGATTGCTTTGGGAGTGGTTTATCACATTAAGGGACATCTATTCATAGTTGGACATCATGTTTGGGAGAGTGGCAGGTCAACGCAAAAGAGGAAAACCCTCCACCAGATGGATTGACACAGTGTC
>VMDO01039057.1:0-13012 GCA_007922755.1 Pedetes capensis
ACAGTTTATCAGTTCATTGCCTCTCTCTCTCTCATTCCCTTTCCCTCTCCATATGTAATATATACAATAATTTAAATATATACACATATATGCATATATTCCATGTATAGGTATACTACTAATTATTTATATTATTATTATTTTAGGAATTATTTGAAAATAGGTTACAGACATGATGTTTTATTACTTTTAAATAATTTTCCTTAAAACTCAGACATTTTCCTACATAACCAGATAGTCATCCAAGTTTTAAATCAATATTACAAAATCAATGCATATATAGTATATATACATATATATTGTTTGTATGCATATATATACATACATACATATACATATATACATATATATATACATATATATATATATATATATATATATATATATCAGAGACCACATTTAATGAATGCTATGTCTCTTCTAACAGTATGTTTTCTTTCATCCCTTGTTTAGAAATCAATCTAAGATCATACATTACATTATTTGTCATGTCTCTTCCATCTTCTCCAAAATTCAACAATTCCTTAACTTTCACAATACCATGTTGGGAGTCCTGAAGAATGTCAGAATTTCATTCTAGAAGTTGTCCTTTCATCCGGAATCTAATACTTCCTCATATACATAATCAGGCTGTGCATTCTTGGGAGGAATATGAAATGACGCTCTGCCCTTCACTGGAGGCACATGATATAGACCTTCCTTAGCAGCAGAGATCTTAACCGTGATGGCCTGGTCATGTCATTATGTCAGGAGTTTCCATTGGAAGCTTACTGTTGTACTTATACATGAGACTTGTTTGGGGAGAAAACATCAAAATTCAACAACCTTAGCTTCCAAAGATGATTACTTCAATTATTTCTACAATTGTTACATAGAGCTTGAAAATTATCTTGCAACTATTACCTGCATGCTTTTTGTTTTGTTAATTATATTAATTTGATTTTCTCATTTACAAAAATAATAATTTGACCTACATTAAATATTCACTGAGAAGTTTAATAGTGTACATAAAAACCTTGTCCTGGTCAAATTTCTCATGCAAATTTTGAGTAAGTAACAATGTTTAAAAACCTAGAATAGCTGAGGGCCATGGTGTACACCTCAAATCCCAGCAATTTGGGAGGCTGAGGCAGGAGGTTTGCAGGCTTGGAGACAGAGGCATCCTGCACAATTTGGTGAGACAGTATATCAAGTAAAAAATATGAAAAGGTGTTTTGGGAGGTGTGTGCAGCTTGGTGAGAGAGCACTTATCTAACATGCATGAGATGCTGAGTTCAATCACCTATTGCCACAAAAAATAACTAACTAAATAAATAAAAACTTAGAATTTAGAAGTTTCCAGAGATTTTCTTCTTCTTTGTAATACCTTTAAATAGCCCTCATTTTCCCATCCAACATGGTCTTTGTGAGCATACCAAGGACAGCATTGTTTAACACTGTGTCTCTGGGATTATCCAAAGCTATACTCTGCTCCCACCTTCTCTCTCTTATTTCCTTTTCAGATGAACTTTAACAGGTTCCCTTTATTCACATTAAATTTGCCTTGTTTGTCCAGTAATTATTTTGGCTTTGTATAAGCATATGTTATGTGTGTGTGCGTGGGTGTGTGTAAATGCACAATTGTACACAAACACCGGTTGGCTCTTATAATCTGAAAATCCAAAATCTCAAGTGCTCTGAATGTAACAATTTAGAGTTTAGGATTTACTTTTTGTTAAGGCCATGCAAACATTATATTCTATAAAAATATTCCCAAATTCAAAACTCTGGAATCAGAAACAATTTGGGGTCCAAGCATTTTACATAAGGGATACTTAAACTCTGTGTGTGTATATAAATTTAAATTACTTAAAAACTAGGGCATATTTTTGTACAAAATGATAGATTTCATTTTAATATTTTCGTACATGTATATAATGTACTCTGATCATATTCATCCCCACATTACCTTCTCTTAATTGTGCCCTATATTCTTCTTTATAAACTGTCATGAACATTTGTTAGTCCATTTTCTTTCCTGGGTTTCCTTGTAACATTATAACTAAACAATGACACAATATCTGATTCATTGTATGAATTGAATAAGCTCTTGGCTTATTCCATATATAAATAGTTCCATATATAAATACCTCATCAGGAAAATGAATTAGATATACTTTTCTTATTAAGACTGCAGTGACTGTCTTTATATCCTATAGGCCAGGAAAACCAGCCCAAAATAAGATGCTCTAAAAGGAAGTTCTCAAAAGTTTCTTTCAGAAGCTAAGTGGTACCCGCCAAGTTTATCAATCTTTTTAGTAACTTGTATAAAACAACATTGGTCTGAAAAATAGCAAAATTTATAATCCCAGCTGCCTGGGAAGTGGAGTCAAGAGGATCGCAAATTGCAAGTTTGAGACCAGAGGCAGTCTGCATAACTTAGGAGACCCTGTTTCAAAAAGTAAAAAAAAAAAAAAAAAAAAAAAAAAAAAAAAAAAAAAAAAAAAAAAAAAAAAAAAAAAAAAAAAAAAAAAAAAAAAAAAAAAAAAAAAGGGCTGAAGATGCAGCTCAGTGGTCCAGCACTTGCAGAGCATGCAAGTGTGAGGACCTAGATTTAACCCCCAGTACCACAAAAAGAAAAAAGTATATATAGATCAAACCTACTTGAAAGATGAAGTGTGGTAGAGAATGCTTATCAGATACTACCATATGCAGAGCAGTGTGGTACACATAGAGAGAACAGAACAAAAAGAAATTACTCCTCCACCTTAACACCTGTATTAGTGCAACAGGGAATCTATAGATACCAGTCCACATAATTAGTAACATGATAAAATTGAGAAAGCTGTTTGCATCTTTGGAAATCTAGAAAGGTTTCTTGCAAACAGTGATATTTGTTGTAGACTTTTTAGACTTAGTAGGATTTAAAATAGTAGAAAATTGTAGAATGGATGGAGATGGCATAAATGTAATCATAGGAGCTGAGAAATGTTCAGGTTAATTGGAAAATCAGATTTCCACTATGACAGATGATGAGTGAGAGATGGATCTAGAAAGAGATTCAGGCCATGATGAGATGTTCAGATGCTGCTAATGGTATCAATTGCAGTCTTAAAACCTGTTTCCTGTGAATGCAGGGCACTGATAAAGGCTGAATAATGTCACTCAGCTTCAAATAGCCTTTAGAAGTGTGAGTGGACAACCAAGTAAATGCCAGAGTATAAATCATAAACTATTGCCTTTTTTCTTTTTCTTCGAGAGAATTGATTAATAAAAAATACATTTCCACCAAAGGAACAAAAATTCCTTTTATGAGACAATAATAATCATTTGCATTTTCCTCATATGGAAAGAAAAGACTCAAGAGAGTCAAGGATTAGAGTTGGAACACACAGGGCATGTAACAGGTATCAATTTCAGTTTCATTATGGTTTTGGATAGTAGCTATTCTTAGATGGTGTACTATTGTTCCTTTTGGCAACCTTTCAAATAAGCATTATTTTATATCTATTTCTCCTCAGTCTCTCTCTCTCTCTCCCTCCTTCTCTCTCTCTCTCTCTCTCTCTCTCTCTCTCTCTCTCTCTCTCTCTGTGTGTGTGTGTGTGTGTGTGTGTGTGTACATATCTCTCTCTCTCCCTCTCTTCCCTCTCTGTCCCTCCCTTTCTAATTTTGACATTTTTTTTACTTTCACTTTTGTTGACCCTAAGAAACTGCAGCAGTTGACCTCTTGTTAGTACGGTGTAAGGTTAAAGCTTACTTTATATATGGCAGTAGTTGTGAACTCCTTGGATTTCCTGTGACAGGACTGATTAACTCTCATGAAAATCTAAAATGTTCTTGTTATTTTTTGTGTCCTATCAGACATGGTCTCACTGCTTCTAATTTTGTCAGTGCTTACTTATAATGGCATGTGGGACAAGTACTCAGAACTGAATAATTTCAGGAAAATTTGGTGTTTTCTTCCTTCAGAAGTTCATTCTATGTATATAATCAAAGAAAGAGAAAAGGCAACATATATTCCTCTACTTTTATGCATCAATAGTTGTCAAACTATGATATAAAATGAATCAGTTGCATGTTTTTAAAATACAAATTTGGTTAATTTTTCTCGATATTACTACTTATCAGTCCTCATATGGGAACTTGATAGAATATCAGTATAGAAAATAATCCCAAGTGATTCTTTTAAAGGTTAATACTACTCTGAGAAATACAAACATAGAAACTAAATTTTCCTGTTCAAATTCATGACAGAATCCTCATAATTCTCATTAAAACTTGTCCAGCCATCTTTGAACATGGGATGTCTTATACTCCTCCTCCTACTCTGAGATTAGCAAATAATTTAAGCAAAATGAAAAAAAAAATCTAGATTGTAATGCTACAAAATGACAAATACTGTGCGATGATGTGCATCTGATTTGACCTCAAATATAGCTATTTCATGTAAATTAGAAATTTCCCCATAAGGGATTTTAAGCTTTATTACCACTTTCCAGTGAGAGTTTCTAGCTGCCTTAGAACCATTGTACATCTAGCTCCTGCTACAGGAGGATTCATTTGAAGCAGAAGCACCTTATTAATGTAAGATCATCTGATATTAAAAGTCATGCCTACCTAATTAAAGCTTCCTCCTCTATGTAAGCAGAACTATGGAAGTAGAAGGTAATAAGGAGAATTATAGAAAGAGTTGTTGTTGTTAGGTGCTGTCGAGTCGGTACCCGACTCAAAGCGACCCTCACAGGGTTTTCAATGGCTGACTGTTTCGGGATTACCTTGGGAGTGGATTGCCAGGTCCTTCTCCCATTTATAGAAAGAGAGCAGCCAGCTAAATATTTTCACAGGTAGTTAATACTGATTTGACCATGTTTCTTTTGACTCTTTCTGAGGCATTTTTTAGAAGCTACTAGGGTCAAAAATGGGGCTAGGATTTAGCTCAGTTGGTAGAGCGCTGCTCTGTAGTCTCTGAGGTCCTGAGTTCGATTCCCAGCACCCCAAAAATGGGAGAAGGACCTAGCAATCCACTCCCAAGGCAATCCTGAAACAGTCAGCCATTGAAAACCCTATGAGGGTCGCTATGAGTGGGATACCTACTCGAGGGCACCTAACAACAACAACAACAGTGTCAAAAATGGGAGAGATTTTCCATTCTGCCACAAGGTCTTTCTTTGAGCATTTCAAGACCTTCCAATTACATGTTTCCTTCTAGTATTTCTAACATTTGTGGAATATTTTGGAGGACCCATTTGATAGCAGCTGAGGCACAGTCTTGACTATTGTTACTTTGCTCAGGCTCCTACATTCCCAAGGGTCCTGCCTATTTACCAACCTAAGTCCATCACTCATCTCACACTTACTGGAATCAGTGAATTCATGAGTCTCTGCCCCCTGCCCACACACACCACATACAAATGCACATTTTTATTGCTATTATAAGATAGCCAACATTATTTCTGCTACTTGGAAACAAGAATTCTGTCTCATAAATTATAAAGTTCTGGTTTTACAGGAAAGACATGAGCAAAAAACTTGCAATAATTTCATCAAAGGTACTCATAATGTTCTGTAATTTTAGTGCTGCTACTGTAATGTTATTACTCAAGAAATTTGGTCTTTGTAAACAATTTATTTACATTAGTTATAGACAAGTTTAAGGGGCTCATTCTTGGCCAATAACTTTATTGACAAAATATTAATATGGTTATGATTTTTATCTTGATAATTTCCTTGGTAATAAATCCTATAGCTAATATTTTGTATTGATCTCCAAGGTTACAGTCTAAATGCAAGGGAAACGACAGAACATAAACTGTATATAAGATGTATGTATATATGTTCATTTCCCCATTTTTTTCTGGAAAAGTTTATGTTGCTTTTAAATGAATATAATATATTGAATGATGAAAATATTTTCCTAAGAATTATTTCCCCCCATACTATATTTAGGTTCATTCTTAAGAAATGGTAGTACTAAATTACTGAGCAATAAGAAACTTAAAGTATTTAAATATATTGTCAAATTATTTTCCCAAAAGTTTATATAAATCTATAATCTCTTTGTTGTTGTTAAGTGCTCTTCAGTTGGGTCCAACTCATAGTGATCTACATAGGGTTTTCAGTGGCTGATTGTATTAGAATTGCTTCAGGCATGGATTGCCAAGTCCTTCTCCCATTGATTCCAGTGTTGTGGTTTGAACCCAGGTCCTCAGAGAGTGCAATGTGGTGCTCTAGCATCTGAGCTAAACTCTAGCTGTGTAATCTCTAAGATCGTTTTAAAAATCCCTTTCACTTTAATTTCCCTTTCTCTGTATATTCTTTTTAAAATAAATTTAATATAAAAATCATATCTCTTATGAATTTGAATTACATTTATTATTAGCAAGGTTGTCAACCACCACAATTTCCTCTAGGGAAATGATCAATTAAGGGCTGCAAACAACAATATGGTTTTCTATTATTTGCCTATAATTAGTTTCTTGAATTATTTTATACACTTCGCTGCTAATCATGTTCCAGAGATTACCCATTCTGCCAACTTTTGTCAATAAGAATTGATACATTCTGGGCACTTTGTGGTTGTTGTTAGGTGCTGTGGAGTTGGTATCTGACTCATAGAGACTTATGTACAACAGGTGAAACACTACTGTTGTTGCTTCTCTGCTGTTCATAGGGTTTTCAATGGCAGATTGATTTTTGGGAGTAGGTTGCTGGGTCCCTCTCCCAAGCCTATAGCACCTGGTGTTCCTAGGAGGTCTCCCATCCAAGTACTAACCAGGTTCTACTCTGCTTATCTTCTGAGATCTGATGGGATCAGATGCCACAGGACTTCAGCTACAGGCAGTTCTGTGCACTTTAGTCTTGAATTAATTGTCATAAAGGTTTCTCTAGGGAGAATAAGTTCACCTAAAGTCATGCTACTCCCAATCTGACTCTGGCTATTTATCAGGTTTTCTTTAAGTCAGGTTCTGAGATGTAAGGATAAAGATTCTTGAATTGATTTAATAATAAAGTAGCTTTTTTTGCTATTGTTGTCACATTCCATAGAGCTGGTGTTCCTTGGAAGCAACATCAGGAAATGTTCACTAATTCAAGAAACTAATTAGCTCAGATCTGGGGAAATTATTTAATACAAAGTTCTATAAAGTAAATATAAATATTTATTTTAGAACACTGACCTATATTTTTGGGTTAACTTTATGTCCAATGCGCTATGAAGTTAATTGACAAATTTATTATAACAATGTGTACAAAGAGCTGGAGATAGAAAATCAAAAGGGAAGAATATACTCAGTTTTCTTAATCTTAAAAAAAAATGAAGAAAATTCAAACCTCTAGTGGCATTAGTGAAGGATTCTACAGAAAAGAATACTAAACAATGCAGGAAACATGAAAAGAAGACCAAAGGAATATACAAGGTCATTATAACAAAAAGAATTTTTGGATGACTAATCATTTCAAGTGGGAGTAGGGCCTGGCAATCGACTCCCAAGGCAATCCCGAAACAGTCAGCCATTGAAAACCCTATGAGGGTCGCTATGAGTTGGATACCGACTCGATGGCACCTAACAACAACAACAACAATCATTTTAAGAGGTAGCATATGATCGGGCACTAATGGTACTGAAGGAAGAAGTGGAAGTTGCCTTGATGAAATTGGTGAAACTCAAGGCTCAAAGAGTTGATAGAATTCCAATTGAGATGTTTCAACAAGGAGCTGCAACACTGTGGGTGCTCATTTGTTTATGCCAAGAGATTTGGAAAACACCTACCTGGCCAACTGACTGGAAGAGATCCATATTTTTGCCAATTCCCAAGAAAAGGAGATGGGACAAAAAATGGAAATTATCAAGCAATATCATTAATATCTCACACAAGTAAAATTTTGGTAAAGATCACTCAAAAGCAACATCATCATACATAGGCAAGGAACTTCCAGAAAGTCAAGCCAAATTCAGAAGAGGGCATGGAACCAGGGCCATTATTGCTGGTGGTAGATGGATATTAGCTGAAAGAAGTGAATACCAAGATGATGTCTTCTATCTACATATTATTGACTATGAGAAGGCATTTGAATGTGTGGATCACAACAAATTATCGATAACATTGCAAAGAATGGGAATACCAGAGCACCTAATAGTACTCATGAGAAATCTATGCATGAACTAGGAGGTTGTTGTTCACATAGAACAAGAAAACCCAGCATGATCTAAAGTCAGGAAAGGTGTGCATCCTTTTACCATACTTCTCCAGTCTCTGTGCTGAGTAAATAATCTGAGTAGCTGGACTTCATGAAGAAGAATGTAATATCAAGTTTATTATAAGAAGAATCATTAGCAGTCTGTGTTATGCAGATGACATGACTTGGTTTGCTGAAACTGAAGAGGATTTGAAACATTTACTGGTGAATATCAAAGAACACAACCTTCAATATGGATTGTACCTCAACATCAAGAAAACAAAAATCCTTACAACTGGCTCAGTAAGCAACTTCATGGTAAATGAAGTAAAGGTTGAGATTGTCCAATATTTTGTTTTACTTGGTTGACAATCAACACCCACAGAAGCAGCATTCAATAAATGAAAAGACATATTTCATTGGGAAAAGCTTTTGAAATAGACCCCTTTAAAGAAGTATTGAAAAGCAAAGATATCACATTGAAGATAAAGGTGCACATCACTCATGCTATGGTATTTGAAATTACATTATATGCTTGTGAAAGCAGGACATGGAGTAAAGGAAACAATAGAAGAATTGATATATTGGAATTATGGTGCTGGAGATCAATAGTAAATATTACAAATACTCCCAAAAGAACAAACAGATCTATCCTCAAAGAAGTGCAACCAGAGTGCTCCTTGGAAGCAAAGATGGCTAGACTGTGTTTGACATATTTTGGACATGTCGTCAGGATGACCAATCCTTAGAGAAAGGCATTTTGTTTGGTGACGGCTGATCAATGAAAA
This sequence comes from Pedetes capensis, assembly GCA_007922755.1. Lineage (NCBI taxonomy): Eukaryota > Metazoa > Chordata > Mammalia > Rodentia > Pedetidae > Pedetes > Pedetes capensis. Next base: position 8,944 of record VMDO01039057.1, read on the forward strand.
AAAAGAAAAAAAGAGGAAGACTCTCCATTAGAAGCATTGATACACTTGCTGCAACAATGTGCTTAAACATGAAAATAACTCTGTGCCTGGCACAGAGTCGGAGGGTATTTCATTCTGTTGTACTTAGTTTGCTATGAGTTGTACCTGACTCCCTGGTACCTAACAACAAAATAATGATGCCCAGTGATACCCTTACCTGCAGCCATAGCCCTATGGCATCTGATCCCATCAGATCTCGTAAGCTAAGCAGGGTCAGGCCTGGTTAGTACATGGATGAAGACCGCCTGGGAACACCAGAAGCTGTAGGCTTGGGAGAAGGACCTGGTAACCCCCTCCCAAAAATCAATCTGCCATTGAAAACCCTACAAAGAGCAGAGAAGCACTGACAATAGTGTTTCCCCTGTTGTACAGAGGGTCACTATGAGTCGGATACTGACTCGAAGGCACATAACAACAACAGTGATTCCCTTATGACATTTTCTTTTTATTTCTAATCCAAACTTGCTAAGGAAATGATGGAAAGTACTGTTTGCTTTTGACTCTGCCTCATATGGTTCTCTACCTTTTCCTACCTTTCTTCCTGTTCAAATTCTCCCAACAACTTCCCCAACTCTTATCCCTGATCTTCCACTGCTTTTCCTCTGCCTTCTTGCTCCTTACTTTGTATATTGTCCAGAATGTTCTTATTGCCTTTGTGTACCAAACATTACCTTTCTCCACATCACTGTGCATAGAGATATCATTTTCTTAGAGTAACTAAAATTTATAGGCTTTTCTCTGTCTTTACATAAATATAGAAAACTTACTCTATGTATCAGTACTAGCCTAAATAGCATTTTGAAGGAGGTTTGTTTCCTCTAATAAACTCTGCATCATATTTGCTACTAATTATGGGTATTTATGTCCATCTGGAACAGTTTCACGCTGTATTTGCTTGCTCTATTTGCTATGGTCTCAGCTGTACTCCCTAATCTAAGTACTTTGTTCTCTGCCCTCATTCTTACAGCTCAGTAGTGCAGTAGCTATTAAACCATTCAAGGGTATTAAAACATTTTGGAGGATTACAAAGCATATTAAATATGTTAATTACCAATCAAAATTCCTCAATAGTCTTTTCTTCCTGCATATGTTTATTCCGCATTTTAATATACTCACAACAAAGAGCAACTCAAGCATATCTAAGAAATTGAAATGTATATGGAACTTTTAACGTAATCAGCAAACTAAACTGGGCATGGTGATGCATGCCTGTAATCCCACCAACTCAGGAGGTGGAGGCAGGAGGAGACTATAGGCAATCTGAGTAATTTAGTGAGACCCTGTCTCAAAAAGTGAAAAAAATGGGCTGGGGGTGCAGCTCAGTTGTACAGCACTTAAAAAGCAGGCAAGTGCAAGGATGTGGGTTCAACCACTAAAAGGGAAAAAAACTATATTTTAGGAAAATCCTATAAGCTCTCTAGGTTTTACTTCACATATCTGTATCAGTGACATGATTATGTGGCATATACAAAGTTACATTTTTCATATTTACAAACCACTTGCATATTCATTGTTTCCTGTTAATTCTCACACTAACATAGTGAGGGGGAAGACAGTACAGATGGAGAAACCACAGTTTGGAAAGGTCACATTACAGACATGCCCATGGTGACAGCTTGTAAATGGGAGATCCAGAACTAGAACATATATTTTGTGAATTGTCTTCCATGTGTTTTCTTCTATAGCATTCTATCAAATAAGACACGCAAAAAAAACCCTTGATTTTGACTGTAAGAATAATGGTATTAGGAAAAATTTCCCTTGTTCTTGTTTAATCAGCCAAGTACAGGTGCACACTGCATGAACAGATGGAAATGCAATTAAGACAGATGTGATGACAGTTCATTCACAGACTAATGCTTTAAAACCCCAGTGCTAGTCTAAAAGCAGAGATCACAGCAGGCATACAGCAAGAAAAATCAAGTGCAGGCACAGATTGGTATAAGTTGTATGTCTTCCCGAATTTTGAAAGTGAAATGGCATTTAGTGATTCAAATATCTGAAATTCTTTATATGGGAAAAGGATGTGGCAATCCATTCCCTAGGCAATCCTGAAACAATTAGCCATTGAAAACCCTATGAGGGTCCCTAATAGTTGGACATATCTTGAACGCATCTAACAACAACAAATTGTTTATAGAGTGAATATTTTTCAAAATTTGAAAATTATAATTTGGCAATAGGTATAAATGCAAAATTATAGTTCATTTATATACCATAATCCAGGCATAAATTAGAATGGAAGAGTAGTAAAAACTTGGATCTTTAGAACATGTGTGAGTTCTTGCATCAGCATCATGTGAAAAGCCTATCTCAGTTCTTAGGCTAGGCATAAACTATCACTCCTGCCCATCTTCTTCCCTCAGGATGATCCTTTGAATTCTGATACTATTTGTGTCACTACAAATTGCTAAGAGGACTTTCTGATAGGGATAACTTACAGGCATTGAAGAGAGAGGTGTCAAAATGAGCACCTTCATGGGTCTGAAATACGCATGCTGAAGACCTGAATGTTGGAGGTGATGCTCTTACAATTTTTATTTGGGAGAAAATTGCAAGAAGATGAACACAAGTACTGGGATCAGATAAGGATCCACATCCCTTCTCTGCATTCTAAAAGCTGTGTGATATTATGCAAGTCTCTTCAACTCTCTGAGTGTCAGTTTAGTTTATCTGTCTGTTAAATAGGAATACGGCAACTTTCTGGAGGACATGCAGGGCTATTTAGAAGACTATATAAAATGACAACTGAAAAATTCTGTTTTGGGAAGTTCTTTGTATCTTCTTCATGTAGAGTTTGAGTTCTAATACCTGACAGATTAACAATCATGGGAAAAGAGATCAAACTGTAGATTCTGTAGCTCAGTGGTCCAGCATTATCAATGGGGAGGTAAACATAAGGCTGAAAAACTTTGAAGGAATTAAAATCTACCCATATCTCCCTGCAATTCTGTCATGGTTTTAAATATTTCATGTGCTTAAAACTTTCCTAAGAGCAATGCTTAGGTTCCTGGCTTTATGCCCAGTGATTCTGATTCTTCCAGTCTGGGTTGGGACAAGTATTCTGATTTATTATTAAGTACCCTCGAGGATTTTGAGGAAAGTGTAAAAAAAATCAACTAAATTCTTCAAATATGCTTCAGCAGCTTTCTCACCAGATGGATTAAGTGCCTTGGGAACAAAGACCGGAGTTTATAATCATTTGATTTCTGTAGACTTATGAAGTGTGGGGAATTTGGACAAACGTTTGCTGCTGAAAAGGCACTTCTCATGCATTCTGCCCATTAACTTTTATAATAAATATTGCTTGTTTTCCACTTTTGTTTTCCTAGTTTCAGAGTTAAATCTAGGTTCTATATTTGGATAAGAGTGATGAAGTGTGGCAGTGATAGATAGTTCTCCCATGATAGCTATGCTCTCTTTTCTAAAATGATTGCTTTTATCTGGGCAAATGTCCTCTCAGAATAAGTACTTTCCAGCCACTTGTGTATCTTTTTGGTGTCATATACCTAAGTTATATTTACTGGTATAAGGACTGAGGAAATGTTGGCACTTTTGGGGTTGCATCCAAAAGGATAGGTTGTTTTCTCTTTTACTTTTCTACTTTCCTAGTGGTAATATGTGGACATAGAGATGAGGATATAATGGACCAAATAGACAAAAGCAACACCACAGAGGAAGCAGCAAATAAAATGAGGACTCAACCTGGTGACACATTCAAAGAGTAGTCACAATATTCTTTGAATTTTATGTGAGGAAAGCAGAGGAAGAAAGTGTCTTTCACCTGCATTAAGAATTTGCTGTTTTTTGGCTGGGTGTGGTGGCACATGCCTGTAATCCCAGCGACTTGGGAGGCAGAGCCAGGAGAATCACAAGTTCAAGACCCCCGGAGGAAGTTTGCATAATTTAGCAAGACCCTGTCTCAAAAAGTAAAAAAAAAAAAAAAAAAAGGGCTGGGGTTAGCTCAGTGGTCCAGCACTTGCAAAGAATGCAAGTGCGAGGCTCTGGGTTCAATCCCCAATACCGCAAA
>VMDO01039058.1:0-12975 GCA_007922755.1 Pedetes capensis
TATTACCATAAAAAGAAAAGCAAATGGAAGAGAAGTCTTTGGTGGGGGGTGTAGCATGGGGGGAGGAAGTGCACAAGAGGGTAAGGGGGAATTTATCTGTGTGATGCACAACAAAATGCATATATGGAAATCTCACAATGAGAAGCATGTCAGAATGAACCACATTAAGGTGTACATTAAAATTTTCCAATAAAATAAAAATTAGGGGATGTCACATTGGGAGGAATTTTGCAGGTCACCAAGTTCTATCACCTTGTTTCTTATAAGATGGAGAAATTGAAGCGTAGGAAAGGATAGTGATTTTACAAGATCACTCTTCTAGTTAGTGGTAGAACCAGGACAGAACTCTATATTTTCTGTCTAGTAATCTGGCCATACACTTAACCACTTTCCCAGCTACTTTGCTTATGGAAGATGTAGTCTTTGTCTGGAAGAGGAAAGAGTGGTCAGATGTGATGGTGTGTGCCTGTAATCCCAGCACTCATGAGGCAGAGGCAGGAGGATCATATGCTGGAGGCCAGCCTGGGCTACATTGTGAGTTCAAGGCCAGTTTGGGTTATGTAGTGAGACCATGTTTCAAAAAGAAAGATGAAAGAGTGTTTATTTCAAGAGCAAAGAAAACCATATCTTAAAGATTTTCTGTGACTATAGTGTTTTCATATTCCAGATATTAAATTGAACAAACTCTGATATTGAGTATTCAAGCATTTTCCATTATTCACCTATTGATTTAAGGTTTTTTAATGGTATAATTCATTTTTATTTCAAAGCATGTTGAACATAAACTCCTAGAAAAAATAACATTAAATTTTAGGGGTAGGAAAAATAGAAAATGCCTAATTCGACAAACTCTTATCCCAGAAAAATATTGATTTTTGAGTACTGGACCCTAAAATATTCTTCAATGTATACTATGAGTTTAATTGGCAGAGCTCTTTCAGTGTTGTTTCTATTTTAATAAGAAGTCAAATACAACTTCCTAAAATTTGTTAGTTTAAAAGCAATCACAGCTATGTATGCCTGTAATCCCAGCTACCTGAGAAACTGAGGCAGGAGGATGGTTTGAGCTCAGGAGTTTGAGGCCAGCCTAGGCAACATAGCAATAGCCCACATCCCTCCCCCTATACTGTTAGTCTGATGAATATACTATTGTATTATTCATTGCTATGTATGTTTTCCCTCTCCTTAGGTAGATCATAAGCTCCTCCAAGTGAAGGAATCCCTTCACTGAACCTACCCCGTATTGATTCCTACACCAGACACAAAGCTTGTCATGTAGTTGGTGCTCCATACATATTTCTAGGATTTATAGGCTATTACTTATCTACCAAGTAATGTCTATATAGTTTTTTTTTTGTTTAAGAACATAAAGCTTTAGAGGCAATCTTGAATCAGACGATACAAATACATCAGATGTATGACCTTGCAGAAATTACTTGACAAAAATGACACTCATTTTCTCACCTATACTATTGAGAAAAAATCAATGATTATAGTGACTGCATAAATTTGTTGTGAAATGCATTTACATCTGTGAATTGTCCAGTATCTTGTCTGCTTAAGTTAATAGACATAAGCAATATATGCTCACTCCCTTTTTTCTACCTTTCTGCTTTTTAATTACAGTCAAAGAATTACACATATGATCTATAAAGACAGAAAAAATATATACAATAGGTTATGTAACTTCAATTCATTATTTATAAAATGAAGATAATACTGTCCAACTCACACACCTCTATGCACAATAGGTGAAGTAGTATTGTTAGTGCTTCTCTGCTGTTCATAGGATTTTCAATGGCAGAATTTTTTTGAAGGGAGGAATGGACTGCCAGTTCCCTCTCCCAAGCCTGTAGCACCTCGAGTTCCCAGGTGGTCTCCCATCCAAGTACTAACCAGGTCCGACCCTGCTTAGATTCTGAGATCTGACAGGATTGGACCCCATAGTGATATGGCTGCACTCAAAGATTCTAATTAAGAGTTAATATCACCTGAATATATTTGTGATAGATCCATGGAAGTATGTATAGACTTTTCTACATAATGTGTATATATGAATAGCTTTAAGTTTTATGTTAGTGTTTTCTGGACTGCTATTCAATGTAGATTATATACATCACTAAATATATTCCTGAGAGTAAAGAGGATGTGTGGTGCTGGGGCCACAAAAAAGGGAAAAGGGAAGCATTGGGGATGAGTAAACTAAGCCTCTGCCTTTCCAAACATATCCTGAAGTAGAGAGAATAGTGTGATTTATTTCTCTGTCCATTTACCCAGTATCAATTTTACCAAATTTGTTGCCTCTATTAAGTCACACTCTGTGTGTGTATTGGATTATTTTTAAAATAATACTAAACATGAAGTTGTTCTCTCACACAGATATTTGAGTAGATTTTGTACTAACATGTACACCATGCCATATTTGAGCCTGTAGCTGTACCACTGGGGCATCTGATTCCATCAGATCTAGGAAGATAAGCAGAGTTGGGCCTGGTTAGTACCTGGATGGGACACTGCCTGGGAAAACCAGATGCTGTAGGCTTGGGAGAAGGACCTGCCAACCCACTCTGAAAAATCAATCAGCCATTGAAAACCTTATGAATAACAGAGAAGCACTAACAATACTGTTTCACCTGTTGTACCTAGGACTGAAATGAGTCAGACACCAACCATCAAGGGCACCAAAGAATAACATGCCATATATACCTCCTCCAAAACTAATGCTAATTCCATATTATTATCTAATGTCCAATCCATATTTAAATTCATATGATTATCTCAAAATATGTTCACAGATAACTTTATTCCAATCAATATTTCAATACAGTCAATACAATATATGTAGTTGTTATTTCTCTAAAGATACTTGGATTCTGAAAGAATCATTTCATTTTATTTGGACATTTGAAATTGTGACATAAATACATTTGTAGCCCTAATTCAGAGGCTTTTCCTGGACCTGGAAATGCAGAGAACAAGCCAGCCAATTAAAATGGATGCTCAGATATGGTAAGCATTACTACTCATATATATATATATTTGGTGAATACTGATAAACACTAAAAAAAATTTGAATGTGCCTGCTAAACTTCAGCATCAGTTACTCTCTAAAACAAAACAAAATAAAATAAAAAAGAAACAGAAAAACAAACTAAAAGCCATATACTTTTTGTTGAATCCCCTACTCACATGTCCTACCAGTCATTTCCCTTTTTAGAAAGCAAACGAGATTCTCTAGAGTCATATAGGGTATAATACTTAAGTGGTTAATGTATTTAATTTTTTTTTTCATTTTGCTTGTTTCCCCAATACTACCTTCTGGTGAAAATTAGCTCCAAGCATGTGTTTTGTAGCATGATTCAGAGCTCACTCTTCCATGAATATTTTAGTTCCAAAGTGAATTTAGCTCATAAAACCCTAACATAATAAGTGTTTTTTGCTATTTAATATGTTAGAACATTTTCCTTAACTATTCTTTATTGCTTTTCAGCTTCTATAGTCTTGGCAATGAATGCCCTATATGATATTATTAATCTGTATCAAGCATTTTGTTACAAACTGAGGCAGTAATCCTTGTATTTTCAGGTGCTTAAAAATTGTTGTTGTTGTTGTTGTTGTTGTTAGGTGCTTTCCAGTCCTGTTTGACTCATAGCGACCCTCATAGTGTTTTCAATGGCTGATTGTTTTGGGATTGCCTTGGGAGTGGGTTGCCACATCCTTCTCCCATTTTTACAGTGCTGGGAATCGAACTCGGGACCTCAGAGACTGCAGCGTGGCACTCTACCAACTGAGCTAAATCCCAGCCCACTTAAGAATTAGAATATAATATTTGAATATAATGAATCTCCAATGTGCACAAATGACTAAAATAAATATGCTTTTAATAAAGATGTTCTTTTTAAATCACTTTATGGTTTCTCTATTTACATTTCCTCTTAGAGGTGAGTGAATTCTGTCCTCAGAAGAGCATTTGCTCTTGTGCCACTAACATGTCACCTAGTATATAAATTTATCTTCAATTTAAATATGAAAAATTTACATTAGCATTTTATACTCCCTAGTTTATATCCTTTATCCCTTGTATGTTACTTCTTCATATAATATATTTTTAGCTTCATTTTCCTTATCCTGGAATCCAAAATACTCAAAACTCTTACCCAGAGGTGGAATTTCTGAGAAGCTAATAAAGTTGAATCTCTAGGTGTTGTGACTTGGACCTAAATTGTCCCATAAAGGTCATGTTATTTGCTCCCCAGTTGGTGACACTGCCTTAGGGGATTGTGGAACCTTGGGAAGTGAGTCTTTGGTAGAAGTGGCCCCCTGGGGGTGAGACTTTGGAGATAATACACCCAGGACCTGAGGCTTGGCTATCTCCCTCTCTCTCTCTCTCTCTCTCTCTCTCTCTGTTCTTCATCTGCCATACCCTGATGTCTTCATCAATGGGCCCTGACTCCTGCCACTGCCATGCCTGCCCCATCACTGTTATGGACTGATCTACTAACTGGGTACCCTCAGTATATCTCTTTCCTTCACAAGTTGGTTTTGGATATATTTTCTGCTACAGTGACAACTGTTGATTAATACACTGGGTCCTTCACTTGCATGAGGCCCTTTCAAGGCCTTACCTGTTCACATTGTCATATTTCTGAAAAAATTGCAAAAATGTCATATTTTCACTATATTCAGTTAAGACCTCTCTCTCAATTTTCTCCAATTTTGCCTCATATCACACAGCATTAGTGAGGTGATAGAACTTTTTGCAGTCTGACTAAAGGGAGATTAACAAGTTATCTGACACTGAGAAAGGTAACATAAAACTTGAAAATTTGCTATTGGTATGAGGACATTGATGACAATTTGTTAATGAGTGTCATCAGTTCAAAGAGCGTCTAAAATTAGTTATTGCACAAGAAAATATGAAGTGCTAAGAAATCATTCATCTCCCATATGAAAATTAAATTGAAGTTTTTACCAAATTTGATGTAACAATTCTAAAAATTTATATGATACTATTGATAATGAATTATGAGGCTGAAAAGACTATTTTTAAGCTAGCAATATTAAAATTAAATTTCTTGAGTCATCTATTCTTTCTATACATCTTTAAATTATAAAACTCTTGTCATAGGAAGGGGCAATCAATAGACATCAGACAAAACCTATGAGTAAAGGAATTATAAAAATGTTCAACCTATGATGTAATAAATACATTTTTAGAATAATTTCTTGTCACCTTTCTAAAATTCAGAACTTTTCATTCCTTTGTCCTTTCTAAATAATTCTATTTATACTCATAATTTTATGTTTCTCTTAAAGAGAGCTCCACTGAACCTGAGTGTGTCCTTGATCTGACCACTAATTATCCACTTAGAATGATCTCCCATTAACTACCAATATAAACTCTACACAAAAATCAAACTAGGTTCCATCAGTATTGATCAAGCCAGTTTCCATTTCTTCCATATAGAATGCCACATTGATTCCTTTTACTGCTTTTGTTCAGCTTAGAGTGTCATCTACATTTAGTTGATCCAACTACACAAATATTCTTCTCCATCCATAAAGACTTAACTCAGAGGTCATCACCTGTAAAAAAATATTCTTGATCTGATCATCCTTCCTTAGATGCAACTAGTCATTCTTTTCTCTGATTCAGCTTTTATTTTATATTAACTTACATAAGAGTTAAGAACTTTAAGTCAATACTTCACTAGGTTGTGATTGTTCTTGTAGCAGGAGGAAGCTCCATTAGGTCAATGTCTGTCTGAATGCCTGATATGTTATTTTCCTCACTGTGAGCTTTCACTTGATGTTATATGAATCAGTAGTTTGGTGACTAGTAAAATTCTATTTTCAGAACTCAAACAAATCCTGCCTCTATGAAGCTATTTTTTTTCCTATCTGCTCAGGCACAAGTTGATCTCTTCCTTTCTTAAAATTTCCTTGTGCATTATGATCTGTATCTTAATTATTTATAATATCATGGTTACATATTGTCTTCTCATTTGATTTGAAACTAGGAGTATTCTTTCTGGAGCTCTCCTATGGCCCTGCTATTCTACTGTATTGTCTTAAAGTATATTTTATGTATTACTATAGTACAAAATATTAACCTTCCTATATTAATTGCTAATGACATTTATCATCATTGCCATAACTTCCTAACACCTGTACACTCATTTACTCAATGTTTTTCACATGTACATGTGTGTGTATAAACATACATGATTTTAGTTTAAAAGAAAGCAGCTTAGATATTCAAGGTAGCTAGTTGGAAAAAGAGGATGACACTTCTTTTCTTCTGTTAAATGATCTCATTCAAAACCTACTTCCACTTCATTAAAATGAAAGACTAATGAATGGGACTTTCTTCTTGAATAAATCCATCTATCCATTCATATAACTGATATTTTCTGGACTTCCCTAAGTACATGGATACTCCAGATTCTTGGTCTCATGAAGAAAATAAGGGGAAAAAAATCAATACAAGTAAATGCACATGTTAATTTGAGGCAGTACAAACTCATTGACAAAAGCAAAATAAAATAACATGAAAGATGACTTGGATATGAATAATTTTGATTAGAAAGTCAGAAAAGTAAAAAAGAATTGGAAGAAAGTGGCTTTCTCATGGAGTTTTTATTTTTAAAGTCTGTGTTTGTGTATCACTTGAAATAATCCATCTATATCACCATGCCACTGATCTTAAATTTTGGCAAACATTAGCCAATGTTTACATTTTCAGGTAGATAGATCTGAATAAAGAACTTCAACTCAAAAACTTATCAGTTGGGAAATCTTAGCCAGGTTACCTAATCTTTATAAGTATCAGTTTCCTCATCAGAAAAAAACATGAAAATGATAAAATAAAATAAAATTACAATAAAGTAAATTGTGTAGGATTGCTATAAAGGCAAAGTAGGGAATATACTTAGCAGAGTGCCTGGCATATTGTAAACAGTCTTTTGCAAAGTCCTGTAGCAACTTTGCTATTTGGCAATTATCAGAAATTTTTGATATTAAAAGGAGTTTTTGGTAGGTAGCTGGGGCTTGGGTTTAGCTCAGTTGGTAGAATGCCTGCTCTGCACTCTCTGAGGACACAGGATCCATCACCAGCACCACAAAAGTGAAAGAAGGATGTGACAGTCCATTCCCTAAACAATCCCCAAAACAATCAGCCATTGAAAACACTATGAGAGCTGCTTTGAGTCAGATCCAACTTGAGGGCACCTAAAAACAACAACATACATTCCCTGCCCCAAAACCTCACTGTCAAGTGGTACTTTACATTGAAAAGCAGTCTTGGACAAAATCCTATTAAGTGTACAAAATATTTATAAGAACAAGAGCAGTCAAAACTTCATGAAGTTTGGGGTGATTGCCATTCTCTCTTATACAGACTAATCCCTTGCAGAAAAGATTTACACTTGGAGAGACACAATAAAATTCCTAGAGCAGAACCAGCCAATATGGTCATCATATCAGGTAGCAGAATCTTCTGTAAAGTGGGATACAGAAGGAATGCAAAATCAATGGGATTCTAGATATTGAGCTCTGCACAGAGAATCACAGTCTGCTGGGCTTGCCAGATTCTTACATAGTACCTGGTCGTTAACAGGTCAGTGGGATCGGTATTATCTTTCTAATGAGATATCTCTCTTGAACACTGCCAATGAAATACATTTTTAATTGCTCTTATTTTAATTCCAAACTCTCCAGTGTGGACTTGGATAATATTTGAAATGCTAGTTCTGTTTTGTTGATTGCATCTTAAGATAGTTCAAATGTTAAATACATACCTATAAGGTGAAGCTCTCTTAATTTACACACACATTTGTATATTTATATCACACTGTATAAACTGAAGTATTTTGAAGTAAAATATCCCACCATTTAACAACTTGGTAATATTAACTACTTCTTTCAGTATATTAAATATAAGTGAAACTTTGTTGTGACAATTAGAATTAAAGAAAAGCCCAATTATCATAGTACTAGATAATTATCCTAATCTTCCAACCCCCAGTTACTCTGTGAAAGTAAACCAGGGTATTTGGAAGAACTGCTGATTTCTTTCTGGTCACCAGTAATCCAGAATCTGTAAGCCATGTTGGACAAACAGTAGATATTTAATATATTCTTACTTCTGTCTAGATGGGAATAGTCCAAAAGTGCTGATTATTGATGTTATCATGATGACTGCTATTATTTTAAATGGAAAACAAAGTAAAAATAAATAGATCTCTCATTATGTTCCCTTTGGTTTTACTTGTTTGCAGCAGAAACAGAAAAATCTATAAGAGTAATATGAAAAGCACTCATTTCAGCTCCGTCACTAATTAGCTGTGTCCTCATGCACAAGTCACAGATTTTGTGCTTCAATGTCTTCATCAATAAAGTGTGGCTCATAACCATTTTCTCTAACTGGCATATCTGTTTCAAAAAGTGAAGAAAGTTATAGATAAGGACAGATATTGAAAGAACATTAAATGTTATAGTAACTAGACTACTATTATCATAATTTTTCTTTTGCTTTGAGTCCTAGTAAGACAGCATAATAACACATTAGCCTATGATAATAGCATTAGTGACAATTAATTGGACATTAGACATCAGTGAATGGCAGAAGGTAAACTACAAAACATATCAGTATGTATAGAAGTCATTCATTTTTCATAAATGCCAAAGAGTTCTGTTTTTTTTCCCATTGAGCAGCTGATGCTATTATTTATAGAACTATAATAAGCTATCCACTAGTTTTCATCGCCAACTTCTTATATTTATATCCAGAATACAAGTCTAGCAGATACACTTTTTCTATGTTTCTGGGCTCTATTCAAGTACATCTGTCAGTTCCAATTTTCTAGGATAGGTAGCTGCCAACAAGGTGCAATTTGAAAAGCTCCAAAGATTCCTTTATCTTCAATGTCACTTCCTCTTTCCTGAAAAGTCCAAGACCATTCACATCAATTTATGAATTTTGTTACGAAAATTTTGACTGTCCTAGTGTTCTCTTAAACTAGAGGATAAACAATTTATTAACCATAGCAGTAGGGATTTGTTTTCTTGTTAATTTAATGACACTCATCAGAGAACAATTGTACTGAGATATTAATGACAACCAAATGGGAAGAAAAATGTAGAAAAATCTCTAAAAATTATGGTGTTTATCTAATACAGCTTACAGGGAGGGAGCTAGAGAGAGGAGGGAAAGCAGGGAACTACCTGAGAACACTAACAGAAGGGATGAGGGACTTGGGGACAAGCAGATGATTAACTTGATATATTTAACCATTTTTTTCCTGATAAACATTGAAAACAGAATTAAATATCAATTGATTTCGCAAAAACTTGATTATTTCCATTCTCTAAGTTGGGTACTGTCTTGAGGGGCCCCAAACATCCAGAGATGGTAAGAAAACCTCAGAAGAGGAAAATGACAAAGCCCCCCAAACAAACTTAGCCTCTGGTTATCCTTGTAAGGAAGTAGTACATTGAAATTTTCATTTCATCTAAGCATTATCATGTAATGCTTTATGTAAAACTAGGCATTCTTCAATTCCAAAGTCACTTACTCATGATTGGATACTGTAATAAATTCTGTAAGATATATGAGTAAAAAACAAGGGTCCTTAATCTCTAGAAACACATTTAATAACAACTTCTTAGCATTGCTATCTATATGCACTTATATCTTCACATTGCCAGATCTGAAGCCAATCCTGACACAAGGATGCTATGTATAAGGAGACACAGTTCCACCATTGAGTAAGATTTTGAATTAACTCTACCATTGCAAATGAAATATCTGGTATCCCTCAATTTCTCTTTGAAACTATATTTTTCTTGGGCTACGTATATAGCTTGGTGGTAGAGCGTGTTCTTGTTGTTGTTTGTTGTTAGGTGCTGTCGAGTCAGTATCCGACTCATAGAGACCCTCATAGGGTTTTCAATGGCTGACTGTTTCGGGATTGCCTTGGGAGTGGATTGCCAGGTCCTTCTCCCATTCTTTGCGGTGCTGGGAATTGAACTCGTGACCTCAGAGACTGCAGCGCAGTGCTCTACCAACTGAGCTAAATCCCAGCCCAGAGCATGTTCTTAACATATTAAAGATGAATAAGAAATAAACAGAAAACACCTATATGTGTCTAATCTGTGCTAATGAACTAGTTCTTGCCTTCTGATCAGATTGTTCACTGGAGTTGAAGACTTGTCTGGATTCTAAGTACTGGAGATTAGAGCATGTTTGGAGCCTTGAAAAACTTTCTGCATATTGCCAGTTATCTTTGTTTATATTTCCTCCATGTACAATGAGTCTTGCTCAAAATTAAATGTGCATTCTACAAACACAGTGCTTCAACCAATCTGAAATTGCCAATCATCACTTTCCTGACAATCCCTCTTTCTTTGAACTTACATACCACATTAGGCAAAAGTTCAAGGATTCAATTGTCAGCCAAGATTAGGCATTAGACATGTTTAAGTGAATATTTTTATTTAAACCATTTATTGTTCCATTGAAGAATTAGTCTTATGTCAGCCTATTATCCCCATTCTACCTTCTTACATATTCTTCTCGCATATTCTTTAGAAACTAAATCTGTCTGGGTCATTGCAATTCATCTTTTTTTTTTTTTTCTGTGGTACTGGGGATTGAACCCAGAGCCACGCGCTTGCATGCTGTGCAAATGCTGGACCACTGAGCTGCACCCCCAGCCCAGTTTTTTACTTTTTGAGACAGGGTCTCACTAAGTTATGCAGACTGCCTCTGATCTCGAACTTGCGATCCTCCTGCCTCCGCCTCCCAAGCCGCTGGGATTGCAGGTGTGTGCCACCGCGCCCAGTATTGCAATTCATCTTAATAGCTATTTTCCTAATCATAGTCACGGTATATATACAAAATTTTTACTGTGCTTTGTCTGCTTCTACAATCCAAAGATGTATGTTACTTTTAATCTTTTCATACAACCATATCAAAGTATTAATTGATGATGACATGAAAATCTGTTATTTCCAAGAAAAATCTGTAACATACTTACTGATATCTTAAAGAATGCAAAGAGGAAGGAAGGAAGGGAAGAAGGAAAGAAGGAGAGAGAGAAGGAAGGAAGGAAAGAAGAAAAGTCTAAATCAGCACAGTGGAAAATTGAATATTCTGGCTTCTTGGATTGTCTCTCCAAGCATATTTCAAATAAAACATAAAAATCTATAATTTGTGACAATAGTATGAAAATTTCTCCCTTGATACAAACTCTCTTTGGTATTTTTCAACAAGAACTAAAAAACACACTGCTTTCTAATTATTCATTGTATATTTATTATGATATATAAGATACTATTAGTGCAGAAATAAAAATCTTATCATTAAAATTTTACATTTATGATTTACAGTAAATTTCATGGCATGGTAGATACCATTATGTGATCTTATAAATAGAGACTCTACCTTAAAAACACCGCCCTGGATAGGAGAAGAGAAAGGTCTAGCACAAGTAGGAATACAAATTATAAAGTATTAATTATTTCCAGAAATCAAGTCTAGAAAAGAAGTTAGAAAACAGAATTCATAATACTTGTCAATATAGTTTCCAAATTGGGGTGTAATTACAAATAAATGAAAGTTGTTTTTGGTGTGATTTGTCAAGTACCTCTGATGATAGCACCATCAAGTGAAAATCACTCAGATTTGCAACAAAGTCTACATTGTTACAGTATATGTATGGTCTCATAAAGTGATTATACGGAATAAACAACATATTTATTTGGTTATAAATTCCAATTATATTGGTTTGCTGAAAATCACCCCATAAACAGTTAAAAGGTCTAAATTAAAACAGAAAATAGGTATGGGCAAGAACACAATCTCCTACTCTCCTGGGAAATTGTGAAAATACCAATTTCAAAGTCACGTAAAAATTTGTAATTTAAAGAATGTAAAAGACAATAAAAATATATAAAGAATCCAAATAACTCATATTCCTTTATATTTTATACCAGTACTTTTTCTACTGCTTAGACCTACTTAGTATAAACTAGTGTAAGGATGATGTATAAAAGGAACATCTAAAGATTTGAGTGACTATTTTCTTAGTAGTCAAGAAAACTTTACTTTCTCTCCAGACAAGAAAGCCAATTGGGATGGCAAAATAACCAAAGGTGAGTGAACAGTACATTCCAAGAAAGAAAATGGAATAAATTCAAGTTCGTAGTACCATTCTTTCCCCAAACAGGAAATATAATGTGCCAAAAGGAATGAAATGTGATTGATTTTAAGAAAGTAATAGAATTCTGAGGAATATCAACCACATGTGAAATTTATTGAAGTTGAAATAATACACTGAGAATCAACTATAGCCAGGCATGGTGGCTCACACCTGTAACCCCAGCTTCTCAGGAGGCAGAGGCAAGAGGATCATGAGTTTGAGGCCTGAAGCAGCCTGTGTAAATTACTGAGACCTTATCTCAAAAGAAAGAAGAGAAAGAAAGAGAGAGAGAGAGAGAGAGAAAGAGAGAGAGACAGAGACAGAGACAGAGAGACAGAAAGACAGAAAGAAAGAAAGGAAAGAAAGAAAATAACAGACTTAGGGTATAGGTCGGTAGAGGAACACTTGTCTAGCACACACAAAGACCTGGATTCAACCCCCCAGTATTGAAAAAAAAATCAACTATAGACAGGTCAATATAATTTGGTGGAATATAAGCTGGAGAGTGTATGCAAAACTCATTGTCATTTCTCAAATTGGATGGACAGCTGAACATATATATTGGCTGGGAGACAGATTGAGAGAATGTAATAGTATCACATAATATCAAAATTAGAGTAAAAAATGCTCATTTTTTAAATATGTAGAAACAAGCTTTTGGCATGGATGACATGAGGGAGTACATAAGAGACAATGAAAAAAAAGATAAAAAAAATCCATTAAGAAAAAATGGATGGGTACTCATGAAATGCAGATTCAAAATTTGGACACT
>VMDO01039059.1:0-12975 GCA_007922755.1 Pedetes capensis
AAAAAAAAAGCCTCTAAGGGGGCTAGTAAATGTTGCTGTAAAACAGAAACTCCTGAAGCTAGGTGAAAGGTGCATCTAAGGGACACTTGTTTCTAGGACAGGAATCTAATTACATGTGGTCCACCTACATTACTGTTTTTAGGAAAAACTCTCACATATTTATTTTGTCCTATTGAATATGAGGGCTGGGATTTAGTTGGTAGAGAGCTGCTCTGCAGTCTCTGAAGTCCCAAGTTTGATTTCCAGCACCACAAAATGGGAGAAGGATGTGGCAACCCACTCCCAAGGCAATCCCGAAACAGTCAGCCATAGAAAACCCTGTGAGGGTTGCTGAGTCGGACTCGACTTGACGGCACTTAACAACAACAACATTGAATATGAAGCTGTATGAAAGACAGTGAGTGTTGCTCTAAAACAGAAACTACTGATTCTAGGTGAAAGGAGCATCTGAGGCACACTTGTTTGTAATAAAGGAAATATATTTCACATGCTCATCCTTTGACATCACTGCATTTAAGACCAATTATCATATATTCCTTTCACCTTATTGATTATTGCTGGCTATGTTGGATAGTGAATGCTCTTGTAAAACAGAAACTCCAGGTGCTAGATGAAAGAAGCATGTAAGGCACACTTGTTTCATAGAAGATAACCTTATTGAACATGTTCATCCTTCTGTATCACTGTGTTTAAGAATAGCTCTCTCCTGCACCATTAGGAAACTCACCTACAATTCCTTCTGCTTGTGGACTGCACAGAAAATGGAGAGAAGGGGGGAGTGAGATCATAATCCAAAGTGGAGAAGAAGTAGACAAACTGCAGCAGTTGATTCACCATTGCCCAGATTGCAGAGCACTGAGAGAATACAAGCCAGGGAAAACTCCACACAGACATCTGGAGCCCAGATCCTCCATGGAGTACAACTCTGGCAACTGGCCAACATCCTGCCAATGGGGCATGGGCAGCACTTCCTACAGAGAATAACTAGTGAGTTTGCCTGAGGATCCAGGCACAGCAGCCATTTCTACACTGTGCCACCCACGCAGTTTGGGAGAGAGCAGTGATGCAAAAGTTTCATGCAGGAGTGCAGGCCTCAGGTATATCAGGGGTGGAACATTGTCATCCCACCCACCCCAGCATAGGAACAGCAAGTGTCCTCAGTGGGGTCTGGGGCCCACAGTGGGGCAGAGCATGCACAAAAAGAAGCAGCAGCAAGGCTGCCTCTCTCCTGTTGTGGCAGGGCAGTTTCACGGTGTGACTTCCACATGAACACACAGGCATGCGGGCCTCAGATTTACTGGGGTGGTCCAATATTGTCTCAATCACTATAGCATGGGATTGGCTAGGAACTGCAGAGGGGACTGGGGACCAAACACAGGCAGAGCGTGCCCATAGTACTGTAGAGAGTGCAGCAGTACACTTTGTACCAGGGCAGTTTCCTGCGTGACTTCCATATGGGGAGGCAGGCCTCAGATTCACTGAGGTTGGGCCAATATCAACCCACCCACTGCAGTACAAGATCCATAAGAGCACAATGGGATTCAGAACATGTGAGTGGGCAGAGGGCCTGACACTGAGATCTGACTCACGCAGCCATCTGTTCCTGCCACAGGGACTGGGGCTGTGCTCTCTGACCTGGGATCTCAGTGGCCAAGCTCTATGGGGGAGGCAAAATTCTCAGAAGGTCAGCACAGGTTACATTGCCTCTCTGCGAATGCAACACGGGCTGAGCACCCAATGGGGAGGATCTCTGAGAGCACCCAGAACCCCAGTTCAGCCTAAGAGACTGCACGATTTTCTGCCACCTTCCCCCTTTGTAGGGGTGCTGTGCAGAGACCCTTCCCCCTAAACCTGCCTGCTTTCAACAAGAGAGCATGTAGGGAAAATCCCTTTACTTGCAGAAAAACTGATAATTCCCAAACTAAAGGTATCTTCATTGCTTAGGTACATTTGCATAAGAGATAAATGAACAGAGATCTATATATGGAGGTGCCAGTTGGGTTGAAGTTAGATGACCCTGCATGGTTTCTCCTAACAGCAGCAGACAGGAAGGTGAGTCTACAAAACACCAGGCAAAGACAGCCACCTGAGGGAAGTGAGGTGAGTCCCTCTCAGAAGGTTGATGACTGCTGCTGATAATAGGAAAGCCACTCTAGCCTGAGCTGTCTAGTATACTCTACTTCCTTATTCACTTTACTGTTCTGCTGATACCTCTTGTGAGGGTGTACAGGTTTTGTGTGTGTGTGTGTGTGTGTGTGTGTGTGTGTGTGTGTGCATGCGCACACGTGTGCGCTGATATTACAGATAATGTTACTTCTGTTTTCCCTACATCTATGGATAGATATGCCGCGTCACATCTTCCCTTTATGTTTTTGTATGTTTCTTCCTTTTCTTACTTTCTGTCCATGGCTTGTTAGTTCTGTTAAGACATATTTACCTTAAAGGGTCATCAAGATGTTTTTTTCTGCAATGATGTGCTTCTGTGCTATATTTTATTCTGCTACGATATTTTTTCTGCTATGATGGTGCTTTCCTTCTGGTCCTTCTCAGTGTGGTATTGTGTATATGGTCACCTAATACTCTTTACTTCTTTTTTTCTTTTATCTCTGCTTTTAATATGTTTTAGGATTAATATTCTCTATAATTATACCTATTTTTAGTTTATTATTTTGTATTTTAATTTCTATTAGTCTTTGTTTTCTCTCTCCTCTTTTTCCCTCTCCTTTCCCCATTTCCTCTCCCTCCTCATCCTCCAGTAGAGAAACAGAGTCTGTAGCCTCCCTAGCTCCCAGTCCTGTTGGAATAGTGAACTGCGGAATGGGAAACTGAGGAATGGAGAGTCAAGGGCTCAGAGAAGAGCATCATGAGCTTATATATCCCTGGATCTAGGAGAACAGGTCCAGAACAAGGCTAATCTCAAGGCAGGTGGGGACAATGACCCAGAGTAAGAGCCCCACAGACTAGACAACCAAGGACTCATGGTGTAGGCAGTAGACCAATAAGGGACTGGGAATGGAGGGGTCAGAGGGAATCTGATGGGCAGTACTGAATACAGAGCCTGCAACAGATATTTGCCTTGGATACTGAAGTTGCACAATATGGGGCAGGGAGTGAGAATAAAGTGTCAGAGATTCAAATCACCCAAACTCAAAGGAGCACCAGAGGGAGAAGCTATTCACACTTGGAGGAGGCAGATCCTAATTCCCAGACCAAGCAATAGGCTAGCCACAGCATAGGATTACAAAAAACATGAAAGAGGATGCTAGATGTGAAGATCCCATAGATCAAAGCCTCTTAACAGACAGCACCACACAATCCTGATTTCAAGAGATGTCTCAATCAGAATTCAGAGTTTTGGTTATTAGTATGCTAAGGGAAATCAAAACTTATACCACCAGCACCCTCAAAATCCTTGAAATGAAGGTATCTCATCTGGAGCCTGTACTCTCCTCACAGCTAGAAATGATCAGGAAAAACCAAGTGGCAATCCTTGACATGCAAGCCAAGCTGAATGAATTAAACTCTGCAAAAGAATCCTCTTCATTGAGAATGGATGAGGATGAGCTACAATTTTTACACTCAGAGGACTCAATCCAAGAAACTGAGTATGCACAATCCCAATTGGAAAAAATGATGAAAGAATATAAAAAAGACTTCCAAGAGGCCTCAGACAGAATGAAAAACTGAAACTTAAGAGTTCAGGGTGTGCCTGAAGGAGAAGAAAGGTCCACAAGAGGATTATGAAATATAGTTTGTGACATCCTCAAGAAAAAATTTTCAGAGATAATCCAGGATCTGGATACATACCAAACTGAAACATTCAGGACCCCAACCAGAGTAGAACAAAGCAGATCCTCCAAATGACATAATACGAATGCTTACATTGGACACCAGAGAAGCAATTTTGAAAGAATCCAGGGAAAAACATCAACTAATGTTTAAAGGAAAACCCATTAAAATAACTGCAGACTTCTCCACATCAACATTGAGAGCTAGAAAGGCCTGGACACATATAATTCATGTTCTGAAAAAGAACAACTTCCAACCAAGAATACAATACCTAGCAAAGTTATCTTTGGAAATAGTTGAGGAGTATAAGACATTCCATGATATTGACACACTCAAATGATTTGCAACCACCAAACCAGCTTTACAGCGGATCCTCAATCAGGTACCACATACAGGTGAGATAAGATAACCCTACATAGAAGATCAAAGAATTGAACAGATGACATAAGTGGAAACCAAGGAAGCAATAAGGCAATGATGAATTAAAAACCAGCCACATGTAATGACTGGATACATAACAATAGACACTCTTAATAACTACTATTAATGTAAATGGTGTTAACTCACAAATTATGAGACAGAGACTGGCTAATTGGATGAAAAAACATAAATGCTCAATATGTGCCATCCAAGAGATTCATCTAACCCACAAAGAATGCAATAAGTTGAGAATTAAGGGCTGGAAAACAATATATCAAGCAGGGGGGAAACAAAAAAGTGTGTGTTGCAATTCTAATATCAGATAAATCTAACTGATATTAGACTTGGAGCACCTCATTTTTTCAATCCAAACCTAATGAGAAGAGATAAAGAAGGACACTACATATTACTAAAAGGAACAATCAACCAGGAACTAATTATGCTACTAAATATATACTCTCCTAATAGTGGGGCACCTAGCTTTATAAGACAAACTTTGTGGGACATAAAGAACTTTATTGTGCTAGACACAATAATTATGGGAGACATCAAGAACCCACTTTTGCCAAGAGACAGGTCATCAAAACAGAAAGTTAACAGAGAAACAATAAGCCTAATCTCCACCCTAAACCAATTGGATCTCACAAATATATACAGAATATTCCATCCATACATTGAGGAACACACATTCTTCTCAGCTCTACATGGAATCTTCTCCAAGATAGACCATATCTTAGTCCATAAGAATTCCCTCAATAAGTACAAAAAAGTAGAAATTATCCCCTGTACTGTATCAGACCACAACGGAATAAAATTGGAAATCAAAAGCAAGAATAATTCCCAAAATTTTACAAACTCATGAAGGCTAAATAATATACTGCTGAATGATCAATGGGTTGTTGAAGAAACCAAAACAGTAATTAAAATATTTCTTTAATTAAATGATGATGAAATCACATCCTACCAAAACATATGGGATACAGCAAATGCAATTCTAAGAGGTTAGTTCATAGCATTAAGTGCCTTCATCAATAAGATAGAGAAGAACCAAATAAATAACATAATTACATACCTCAAGATGCTAGAAAATCAACAACCTATCAATCCTAAAAGGAGCACCCAGAAAGAAATTACCAAGATAAAGGCAGAAGTATCTCAATTAGAATCTAAGAAGATAATTGAAAGAATTAATGAGACTAAGAGCTGGTTCTTAGAAAAGGTTAATAAAATAGACACTGTCCTGGCCAATCTCACCAAAGAGGAAAAGGAAAGGGCCAATGTAGTAAAAAGTAGAAGTGAAAAATGGATCATAACCATTAACTACAATGAAATACAGAAAATCATCAGGGAATACTTTGAGAAATTGTATTCCCCAAAATACAAAAATACAGAAGAAATGGATACTTTTATTAACACATATGATTTACTAAAACTAACCCCAGAGGACATACATGACATAAACAAACCCATTACCTATGCTGAAATAGAAAATATAATAAATAGAAATGTAATAAATAGAAAATGTAATAAAAATCTCCCAACATAGACCTCCCAACACCCAAGACCTGATGGGTTCATATCAGAATTTTATCAAACTTTTAAAGAAGATTTAATATCTGTCTTCCTCAAATTATTTCAAAAAGTAGAAAATGGGGGAACACTCCTAAACTCATTCTATGAAGCTACTGTAACCCTGATGCCTAAACCAGTAAAGAGTACATCTAAGATACAGAATTATTGATCCCTTTTCCTTATTAACATAGATGAAACCATCCTTAACAAAATCCTGGCAAACCAAGTTCAGCACCATATTAAAAAGATTGTTCACCATGACCAAGTGAGATTTATTCCACAGATGCAAGGCTGGTTCAACATGAGAAAATCAATTAATGTAATTCAACATATCAAGACACTTGTAAACAAAAATTACATGATCATCTCAATTGATGAAGAAAAGGCCTTGGACAAAGTGCAACACATTTTCTTGCTAAAAACCCTGGAGAAGATAGCCAAAACAGGCAAATACCTTAACATCATAAAAGTCATCTATGACAGACCTACAGTCAACAATATATTAAATGGAGAAAAATTAAAACCATTCCCTCTAAGATCTGGAATAAGAAAAGGATATCCACTCTCTCCTATTCTATTTTTATGGGAAATTTTTAATGTACAACTTAATGTGATTCATTCTGACATGCATTTCATTGTGACATTTCCAAATATGCATTTCATTGTACATTGCACAGATAAGTTACCCCTTACCTCTTGTGCACTTCCTCCCTCCTTCCTCACCCCCCCCCCCGACACCGAAGGTCTCTCTTCCACTTGCATGTCTTTCTGTGGGAATATTTTTCTTTATATCCTTGGATCCCAATTTTGTTTAAGGTCAAAACTTTTTCTGTAATGATCTAACTTTTTCAATGTCAGTAATATTACATGAATTTTCTAGTAAAATTCTACAAAAATGGCTATCCTATTAAAAACAATCTATAGATTTAATGCAATCCCCATTATAGCCATTTTTAGTATATTGATTCTCCCTATCCAGAGGCAGGGAAGGTCCTTCCAGTTTTTAGTATTCTCTGCAATTTCTTTCTTTAATATTTAATATTTTAAAATTTTCCTTGTATAGGTCTGCAGAGTCTTTCACTAGATTGATTCCCTGGTATTTAATTTTCTGGTGGGTTATGGTGAAAGGGATTGTATCTGTAATTTCCTTGTCTTCCTGCTTACATTTGGTATATAGGAAGGCTATTGAGTTTCTCTGTTAATTTTATATCCTGCCACTTTGCAGAAATGGGAAAGATAATTCAAAAATTCTTATGGAAACACAAAAGACCATGTATAGCCAAAACACTCTTAAGCTGAAAAACTAGTGCAGGCAGGAACACTATCCCTCACTTTATACCACATGGCTGTAGTAGTAAAAACACCTTGGTACTGGTACAAAAATAGTTCTGAAGACCAGTGGAACACAATAGAGGACACAGAGATACAGAGACATATTTGTAGCCACCTTTTCTTTGACAAAGAAGCAAAGCAGGCAACTTGGAGAAACGATAGTCTCTTCAACAAATGGTACTGGGAAATTTGGATTTCCACTTGCAGAAAAATGAAAAGAGACCCACACCACTCAATATGCATGAGGGATAATTCAGAATGGATAAAAGACCTCAACATAAAATCAGAACACTTAAAATTACTAGAAGATAGACAATACACTCCAACATATAGGCATAGGAAAGCGTTTCCTTAATAAGACTGCAATTGCTAAGAAAATTTCAACAAGAACAGATAAATGGGATTACATGAAATTAAAAAGCCTCCACAGCAAAGGAAACAATAAACATAGTTAAGGTGGACCACACTGAACAGGAGAAAATCTTCACATCCTACACATTTGATGGAGGACTAATTTTTAGAATTTACAAAGAGCTCAAGAAAGCAACTCCAAGCAACAAATAATCCAATACACAAATGGATAAAGAAAATAACAGACAGTTCAAAAATGAAGAAGTTTGTAAGGCCATGAAACATATGACAAAATGCTTATTATTCCTAGCCATTAGGGAAATGCAAATCAAGACAATTCTGAGATTCCACCTTACTCCAGTAAGAATGGCCAAGATCAACAAAACAAATAATAACAAATGCTGGTGAGGTTGTGGAGAAAAATGAACCCTCTTACACTGTTGGTGGGACTGTGAATTGGTTCAACCACTTTGGAAATAAATATGGAGATACCTCAGAAAAGTAAAAATAGAACTGCCATATGACCCAGTTTTACCACTACTGGGAATATACCAAAAGGGTGTTGAGTCATCATACCACAGAGACACCTGAATCTCCATATTCAATGCAGCACTTTTCACAATAGCAAGGTTATAGAACCAACCAAAATACCCATCAATGGATGAATGGAAAATAATTATGGTATACATACACAAAGGAGTACTACATAGCAATTAAAAAATGAAATAATGTCATTTGTAGCCAAATGGATGGAATTGGAGAACATCATGTTGAGTGAATGAACACAAGCCCAAAAAGTGAAATACCATGTGTTTTCACTCTGATGTGGGTGCTGAATAACACTTAAATGAAGCAAAAAATTCTATACATAACTTGAAATATAAAAAGTACACAATTAAACTTAGCATAGAACTGACAATATAAGGAGTGGCAAGAAGGAGGGAGGGATCTAGCAGAGGGAAGTGAAAATTGGAGAAGATGCGATGGGGAGGAGGGCCTATGAGGAGGAATGAAAAAGGAGAGGTCAATCTCAGTGTAAACAGCACAACTTCATGAGTACTTTGGAAAAATAGGGGAAGATAACCCAAATAATTATCAGAGTTTAACTATATACTATCTATAAGGCTACATAAACATTGTGGGTCAATGAAAGTGTTGCTAGAAATTATGTAAAGGATGCATAATGGAAAAAGCCAATGCTGTATCACTCTGTACCCCATCCTCATTTACTAGTAAAGGAAAAAGTAGAATATAGGTGGTAGTGAATATGGATGTAAAACACAAACTCCTGATGCAAGTTGAAAGGTATATCTAAAGAACACATCTCTTTAAGAGTGTCCTTATGTCATATGCTTTTCACTCTACATGATTATGTTTAAGAACAGTTCTCACATGTTCCTTTTGGCCTAATTCTAGGTAAAAGGTGCATCTAAACCACAATATTTTCTAAGAGAGGAATCATATTTCACAAGTTTGTCTTTCTACATCACTGTGTTTAAGAAGAGCTCTCACATATTCCTTTTGTCCTATTGAATATGAGGTATTATGTGGGTGGTGAATTTTGCTGTAAAACAGAAACTCCAAGTGCTAGAAGAAAGGCACACTACATGGACACTTTTTCTAAAAGAAGAACCTGATTTCACATGCTCATCCTTCTACAACACTGTGTTTAATAACAGACATCACATGATCATTTTGCCCTATAAAATGCAAGGCTGTATGTGGGATAGTGAATGTTGCTGTGAAACCTAAAGTCCAGATGTTAGGTGAAAGACACATCTAAGGCACAATTCTTTCTAAATGAGGAAACATATTTCACATGGTAATACTTCTACATCTGTGAGTTTAGGGAGAGCTCTCATATTTCTTTTCACGTATTGGAACAAGGCTCTATGAGGAAGTCAATGTAGCTGTAAAACAGAAATTCCTGATGCTAGGTGAAAGGCAAAGGTAAGACACAGTTTCTTCTAAGAGAGGAATCTTATTTCATGTGCTCATCCTTCTACATCTGTGAGTTTAAGAAAAGTTTAACATATTCCTTTTGCCATAGTTAATATAGGCTCTATAAGGGATTATGAATATTTCAGTAAATAGAAACTTCTGATCCAAGGTTAATGGCACATCTAAAGCACATTTGTGTCTCAGAGAGGAACCTTAATTCACATAATTATCCATTTTCATCACTACATTCAAGAAGAAATCTCACATATTCCTTTTCCCCATTGGTATATGTCTCTATGGGTGATAATCAATGTTGCTGTCAAAGAGAAACCCATGTTGGAAGGTGAAAGGTGCATCTAATGCACAATGGTTACTGAGAGGAACCTCATTTCACATTCTAATCATTCTACATCACTGTGTTTAAGAATAGCTTTCATATATTTCCTTTTCTTTATTCAACGTAAGACACTGCAGAGGATGATAAATATTGGTATAAAACAAATATCCCTAGGCTAGGTGAACATAATGCATACTGATTTCTAAGAGAGGTTCTTTATTTCACATACTTATCTTTTTATATCTCAGTGTTTACTGAAATCTCAAGAATCCTTCTTTTTCCCTATTGAATATAAGGCTGTAAGGAGGATGATGAATGTTGTTGTGAAACAGAAACTTCTGAGGGTAAGTGAAATGTATATCTGTGAATGTTTTTCCAAGAACAAGAAAATGAGTTTATGTATTCATCCTTCTACATTACTGGTTTTTTTTGTTTTTTGTTTTTTTTTTGTTTGTTTGTTTGTTTTTTGCAGTACTAGGGGTTGAATCCAGGGCCTTGCACTTGCATTCTTTGCAAGAGCTGCACCACTGAATTGCACCCCCCAGCCCATTTTCTTTTTACTTTTTGATACAGGGACTTGCTAAGTTACTCAGACTACCTCTGGTCTTGAACTTGCGATCCTCCTGCCTCCATCTCCCGAGCCACTGGGATTACAGGCATGTGCCACCACATCCAGCTTACATTAATGTTCTTAATAAAAACTCTCACATATTACGTCAGTCACATTGAATATAAGGCTCTATGGGAAATATTGACCATTGCTGTAAAACAAAAACTCCTGATTCTAGGTGAAAGGCACATCTAAGGCACACTAATTTCTAAGAGAAACACCTTATTTCTCATGTTCATAGTTCTACATCATTGTGTTTAAGAACACCTCTGGCATATTCCTTTTGCCCTATTGAATAAAAATCTTTATGGGGGAGAGTACATGATATTGTAAACAGAAAATACTGATGCTAGGTAAAAGTCACATCTAAAGCACTCTTGTTTGCAAGAGAGAAACTTTATTTCATATGCTCATCATTCAATATCACTGAGTTTAAAAGAGCTCTCACATACTGCTTTTACCCCATTGAATATAACATTCTATGGGCAATAGTGAATGTTGCTGTAAAAGATAAACCCCTGGTGCTACGTGAACTGAGGTTCTAATGCACGAATATTTCTGAGAGTGCAATTTTTTTTTTTCGGTACTGGGGGTTGAACCCAGGGCCTGGCCCTTGCATGCTCTTCAAGTGCTGGACCACTGAGCTGCACTCCCAGCCCACTTTTTAAAAAAATTTTTGAGACAGGGTCTTGCTAAATTATCCAGACTGCCTCTGGATTCTACTGCCTCTGCCTCCCTAGCTGCTGGGATTACAGGTGTGCACCACCGCGCCCAGCCCCAGAGTGGAATATTTTTGCGCATGCTCATCATTCTGTTCTATATCACTGTGTTTCAGATCAGCTCTCACATATTCCTTTTGCCTTATTAGACATAAGGCTGTATGGGCAATAGTGAATGTTGATATGAAGAAGCTCCTGATGCTAGGTGAAAAGTGTATCTAATGTATACTTGACTCTTAGAGAGGAACTACATTTCACATGCTCATCATTCTACATAACTTTGATTAAGAATAGCTCTCAGGAGGGGAGTCAAGATGGCGGAGAGATTACCACACACCTTCTGTTCCGGAGCAATGGGAAGTCTCGATTAGGGGTTTAAAACTCAAATTGAATAAATAGAAACAGTGATAATTTAGTTTGAGAGATAGAGACTGAAAGTAGGCGTACACTGAAACCAAGGATTTGGCTTCAGAGGAGCTACACAGTGGCCAGCAGCAGGACCACCACCATTTCGCCATCAAACAGATGGCAGATAGAATCCCGGAGACTTGGAGGGGACTTCGCTCACATGCACCCACGGGGCCCATACCCAACACAGAGTGCAACCTCGGCAGCACACTCTCAACCATGTCTGCAGGACACAGAGTGGAGATTCTAGGTGAGTCAGCTTGAGGGGGCACACGGACACCATCCATACCGACCGCAGAGTGAATGGGGAAGCCGGTGCCAGCGATCTGCGTCTAGAGCTGAGACTCGCCTCCCTCCCTCCTGTTGCAGCAGGTCAGGTCTATGGTCATGAACTCCACAGAAATATGGGCACACATATACCTGGATCCCAGACACACCAGAGGTGAGCCCAAATCACCCCACTGTACTGTGGAGAAATCTGGGGTTTTTGGAGGTGACTGAGCACCACGAGGACAGAGAGCTCCTTTTTGGCAGAGCCTAGCGGCACAATTAGCCACAAGTAGAGCAGTTCCGAGCGCGATCACAGCACATGACAAAATCTGTTTCAAATTCCCTCTGGGTTGGCGGGAGAGCATCCCGCCCACAGGAGGATATGGTCCTCCCAAGTGAACGGAAAACACTGCGATAAAAACTCCACGGTAGCAGCCATATTCCCCCCATGCTGTAGGTTTTGGGGAGGAAATCTCTGATTTGGGGAATTGGCGCCCGACATGGGACAGGGAGAACTGCAGGGAAGACCCCACAGGTTCCACTGACTCTCGAACAATACAATAGTCACAGAATATTTCATGGAACAGTCTCTTTGAGCACTTGGAGCCCCAATTAAATCCAGGTTATTATGAAGCGTTTTGCTATATCGACCCAATAAGACCGATGGTTATTGCGGATTGTGTGGAAATACTGCCACCCTGAGCTCTGTTGGGAGCATTGCACCCTGCATTATGGACTCCACCTGGTTGAACTGGGTGTAATCAGTTCAGACTCCACCTCCAAGTAAAAATGTTTCTTTTTTAACAGGGGTTAACCCAGGGTCTTGAGCCTGCTTCCTTTGTGAAAGCTGGACTGACACACTGTGCCCCCAGCCCATATATTTTTTGCTTTTTGAGACAGGCTCTTGCTGGGCTGCACAGATCTCGGGCTTGCAACCCTAATGCCCCCATCCCCCAAGCCACAGGGATTCTAGGCATCCATCACTGCACCTGACTACAAGAGTTGTTATGTGTATGTGGGAGCGTCTATGCATGAGGTCTGGAATTTTATGTTATTTTATATTTTATTCTATTTTCTTTTATTTTCTTTTTATTTTACTTTTTAATTTTTATTTTATATTTATTTTATTATTATTATAATTTATATTTTTACATGGGGGTTTGAACTCAGGAATCTTTACCTGCTTGTTTGGTAGGTGCTGCACCTCCATGCTGCACCCAGGGACA
>VMDO01039060.1:0-12971 GCA_007922755.1 Pedetes capensis
ATCATAGGAATGCTCGACCTTTGGGGGCTAGTTTGCCTTTTGGTCATCAAATGGGCTCAGTTACCTGTGGACCTTAGAGCTCTGTCAGGGGAGGGGCACTTTGTCCCCTCCCTCTTGGCTTTTTGGTTATATGGGAATAGGGGCAAAGTTCTTGTCTCTGGCTGAGGAGGGGCGCGGTTGTCCTGGGGAAGGGTCAAGTGTTGACAGGAGGGCTTGCTGGGTTGCCTGTGGTATCAGCATGAGGAACTGGGTCACGGCTATGGTGAAGATTTTTTTTTTGCCTGTGCCTCAAGGAAGGATCTCAGAAATTGAGTTAGGCAAGGAGCAAACAACAGAACGAGCAGGACTATGACCAAGGGCCCAGTAAGGGATAAAGTCTTTATTGCTTTTAGGGGGAGCAGCCAGGAGGAATGTGGACTTTTCTGGAGTCGGATATCCTGGTTGAAAAATAACATTTGGAGACTTTTTTGGTCCTGCTGTCCCAGTGTCAGCTTTAGCAGTGATGTCAAGAATTAGTAGAACAGAAAAATGAGCTGAATAGCTCTTTGCATTTAGAAAGGAGTTTTCAGAGATATGGGAATGGGGGATGGGGAAGGTCACATTGATGTCATCCTCTTTGCAGCTGCTTTACTATAATTTTACCCCTTTTAAACCTTTTACTATTTTACTTTAATCTTTCTGGAATTTGCTCCCGTCCTTCTATGTATGCATCCAGTCTTGGGGCAAAAAAAATTTTTTTTTTCTGTCCTTTTAAATCTCTCCTTCCATATCTTTGTAGTAAGAGACCTTCCATCTGGGAAGTGGCTGGTCCAGTGGAGACTCTTGTCTCTAGATTTTTAGTAATACATAGTGTAGATGATGGTTGTATGTGTGGGCCACACACTTTGTTATTAGGAGGCAAAACAATCCCATTAATAACTTTTAATAAAGTCTTCTGTTTGGCACTTTGGGTAAATTATCTTTTTGGCCCCATGAAATGAATTATTGTTACATGTGTGGGCAGTCAGACAGCTTTTCAAGGAACATCTTTTGGTTTTAGGCATTTTTTATCACATTGGTTTACTTCAAAAGGGGTCCTGAGTAATTAATTAAGGCAAAGAAAGAAGATCCCAGAAAAAAAATTAATATTTCTCCCTGCCACTTTGGGAGTTACCCAGAGGCTCTTTGATGGTGGTTTGTAGTTGCTTGGCTGAGCTTCCCCAGGAAATCATGGGAAGCTTTTAGTCCTCCAGGGGAGCCTTTGTAAGAGCTGAATGACAGCCTGTCTT
The DNA here is from genome assembly GCA_007922755.1 of Pedetes capensis. Lineage (NCBI taxonomy): Eukaryota > Metazoa > Chordata > Mammalia > Rodentia > Pedetidae > Pedetes > Pedetes capensis. The sequence goes on from VMDO01039060.1 coordinate 1,269, forward strand.
CTCTATAGGGCAGAATATCACTGCTTACAGTGGGGTCCTCTTTGCAGAAGTGACAGTATCCTGATTGCTCAGGGCTCTGTTGGAGGCTGGCACTGGCCTTTGAAGAATCCCTTTTTTGGCCTGGGGTTACTCTGAAGCGGCAAGTTTTTGCTTATCTGGGGAAATATGGCATTTTCCAGGACAAAAGGATGTTAATTTTGTTGCTGTTGTTACATGCCGTCGAGTCGGTATCCGACTCATAGCAACCCTATGTACAGCAGGCGAAACACTATTGTCAGTGCTTCTGTACTGTTCGTAGGGTTTTCAATGGCAGATTGATTTTTGGGAGTGGGTTGCCTGGTCCTTCCCCCAAGCCTACAGTATCTGGTATTCCCAGGTGGTCTTCCATCCAAGTACTAACCAGGCCTGACCCTGCTTAGCTTCCCAGATCTGACAGGATCAGATGCCACAGGGCTACGGCTGCAGGTAAAGGATGTTAATTAGGGTTGTTTTATTGCTTCTAAGAATTTTTCTGGGACTTTTGAGTTTTTGGTTTTACCTATGTTGCGGAAAATCCCAAAAGCAAAACTTAACAGTAAAGAGAAAAACCTGGGATACTTAATTTTGAGGCATCGAGGTCTCCTTTTGAGACCCTGAATGTGGGGGTGCTGAATTTATTGGTCCAGCAAAGAGCAAGCACTTAGGTGACTAAAGAGTTGGTTTTCTGACTTATCAGGAGAAAGTTTTAAAGAAGGAGCATTTCCCATCTGAGGGAGTCTTGATTTATTAGCTAGAGGAATCATGTTTGACTTAAGCGTGTAGAAAAGGAAATGGTTAAAGGTGTCCTATGTTTTTATAAAACCATCTGGTTGTAGGGTATCTAAGAGGCAAGTCATTAAGAACTGAGGGAAAGTTACTCATTTGAGAGAAAGAATATAAGGAGTTTATAAAGGAAGTGTCCCTTGATGATAGGAGGCACGTCCCATTTACTTAGGAACTTGGAAGTCAGGCATAGGCACACAGCCTGGCTTTTGGCAACTACTTAAGGTTAGGGAATCAGGCATAGGGAACTCCATGACAACAGGGAAACCCTGGTACAGGTGTAACAGGCATTTCAGAAGTATATGGTCTTATTATGTATGGAGGAGAATAACTCAAATAAAAGAAAGATGTTGAATTTTTAAAGGTCAATGAATGACCTGCAAGGAAAGCTCTGAGGTTAATAGGTACTAAATAAATAAATAACCAGTAAAACATCAAATGTATGCTTGATCTAAAATAGTATAAAATAAATCAGGTATAGTCTTATTAGGTATAGTCTTACAGTCTGGAGAAGAGGTGTGTATACATTGAAGGGCGCTGCAAAGGTAAAAGAAAACATTAAGAATGAAATCAGGAATTGGGTCTGAATGTCCATCACTTCTTTTGGTCCTTGTAATACTAGGAAAAGGATCATGGAAGAGCAAGCTGGCGAGAAAGGAGAGGTAAAATTTGTCTCAGTAAAGAGAGTGACTTGAAAGATGGCCAGTCCTCCAGGTCTAGGAGTGTTCCAAGAAATGGCAGTTTCTTGGGAATGTTTGTCTTGAGGGGTGGCCATTTCTTTAAGATTATCTAAGTCTCAATTGGGGGAGCTCAGTGTGTCTGAGTCTCTTAAGGGAGAGAAAGGCATTTCTCTGGATGTAGGGCATCTGGGAACCTAGAGGTGATGCGGTCCGTAGCAGTTAGAGGCTGTGGGTGGTTAGGTTTTGTCCAGGACTTGGAGAGTAGACTGGGAGAGCGGGAGGGGTCTACATTACCCCAGCAAAAACCCTACCCAAGCCACTCAGGGTACCTTACCTGAGGTGGTGGGGAGGTGGTGGGGAGACTGTGCTGGGTGGAACAGCCTTTACTGGAGGAGAGACCAAAAGAAGTTTGAGTATAGATAAAATTGAATTGGAGGAAATTTGCTCCATTTTTTTAAATGATGGAAATTATCTAAATCCCTTAACGTATTAAAATTAAAGTTTGCTTTTTTTTTTTTTTTTCCACATGTAACTATTGCCCAGTTGGTGCTGAGTCCAAATGGTTTTAATTTTGGATTAGAGATCGGAGGCCTTTAGATTAGTCCAGAAGGCAGTTTAAAAATGTCTTCTTTTGGGGGTGACTTTCCTGCTCTCATATTTGGAGGGAAGGGTAGACTACTCTGGGTGTCGGGCTTCCCCAAGACCCCAGATGTCACCGGATAAATGGAGGTAAACTGAGGAAAAAAGAATCCTTAATTCCTGGGTAGCTTAACCCCCCCCCCCCCCCCCCCCCCCCCCCCGGGAGTGCCAGAGGTTTTGGCCAGGCTTGGTGCCAAGACTTAGGAATGGGTGCTGCAATGGTGATACGGTACCTGCATTGAGGGCATGGAAGGGAAGGGAAAGGAAATAGCCTGCTATAACTGGAGGGAAAGGGAGAATGATGAGAGCAGGGAAGCCAGACAATTAGAAAAACAAGACAGAACAAAAAACAAAAAAATTACTCACCAACTGGACAGGCAGAGCAATTTTCCCTAAGGAGATTAGAGTTTGTTAGCTGGTTCCCTTGTGTCCTTGTGAGAGAGGGCAGGGCTCATGCCTTAAGGCAAAGCCTCGCCCGGCCTCCTGGGTTTTGGCACCAAAATGATAGGGGAAATCTGGGACAAGGAGAGGATACACATAATACAAGGGAATCCAGTGCTCTGTAGAGGAACATGGTTATTGGAGGAAAGTAAAAGGGAGGAGGGAAGGGAAAAGGAGCTGCTGACCCAACCCGAAGGCACCAAACAACAGCAAACTGGAAGCAGTGTCAGAAGGGAGGGAGAAGGGACTGCTGTAAAAAGCTATTTGAGGTTGGGGCTTAGATAGAAGTGGCAAAGCCTTTGTCTTAACTTTGGTGGAGAAAGCTTCCTTGCAAGAAGGGAGGAGCGAGTAAGTTTGAGAGTTTAAGACATTACGGATGTTCACCCTTTGGTGGGTAGTTTACCTTTCCATATTTCCATCAGGATCTCAGAACTATGTCTGGACCTTGGAGCTCTGTCAGGGGAGGGGTGCTTTGTCTACTAAATAAATAGTGATATGTCCATTTTATACTAGCAATTTTGTCTACCAGTATAACTTTAGACTCTGATATCATCTGTCCTGGAATGTTTTTATTTTCATTTGTATTTTAACGTTTGTGAATTTCAAAGCATTTTTTTTTTTCAGTTTCTTCTAACTTCCTTTGAGACACAAAGTTTGGTATTTAAGTCTGTTTTCCCTTTTTGTCCTTATAAACAGTGCTATACCATACATCTTGCACTACTCTGTCATGCACATGTACTATAGTTTCTCTAAGGTGTATACTTAAAATTGATATTTCTATGTGTGAGGGTACTAATGCTGTCAACTTTATTGCATGTTGTAGATTTGCTTTGAGTTCTTTACCTTTTCCTATATCTGTCTCCTTCAAATCAACCTGGCAGTATCTCTGCTGCTATAAGCCTCTGTCTTGTTGCAAAGATTTCTGCATGGTTCCCACCAATACTAATCTCCTGATCAAATGATTGTTCAGTCACACCATTCTCCAACAGTGAGGCTTGAGTGTCCTTGAGTTTCTCCATGTTCTTACCAATGCTTCATAACTTGTGAACATTTTTCCTTTTGGCAATGTGATAGGTATGACTAGTATCTTACTTATATTTTAATGTTCTTTTTCCCAGTTACTCTTGTGAGTTGGTATGTGTTTATGTGTTCATATGTAATTGTTTTTGTGTCCTGAATTGCCTATTTATATCCCCAATGTTCTTTTTGTGCTTTTAACATTAATTTTCATTTATTGATTTTTCTGGGAGTGTAAGTTTTAAAATATAATTTTATTGTACTCATTATAGTTGGGGCTGGGATTTAGCTCAGTTGTTAGAGCACTGTGTTGCAGTCTCTGAGGTCCCCACTTCAATTCCCAGCACCACAAAAATGGGAGAAGGGCCTGGCAATCCACTCCCAGGGTAATCCCGAAACAGTCAGCCATTGAAAACCCTATGAGGGTCGCTATGAGTCGGATACCGACTCGATGGCACCTAACAACAACAACAACCATGAAATTACTTTATGTGTTTAAGGAAGAACAGTTTTCCACTAAAATGTGCTCTATTATATCCCTTTCACCATCAAACACATACCTTCATTTATTAGCCCTTTTTTTTCTCTGAAAAAAGAAGATGGAATTATAAGACTTTTCTTTTTGGTAAATGAATGACAATTTTTCAAAAGTAATGAAATATATCAAGCCACCAAAGAAATAGTTCCATGAGCACCAAGGAAGATAAGTACCAAGAAACTCACACTGAGAGATATCATAGCGGAACTCCTGAGAACATAAAGACAAAAAAAATTAAGAGCAGATAGAGGGGAAAAAGGCATGTTTCCTCTCCTAGGGACAACACTAAGACTGACAACTGATTTCTTAACTGAAAAAAAAAAAAAAAAAAAAAAAAATCCGGAAGATACAGTGTTTTCAAATGGCAGAAAGAAAGCAATGAGCCTGACATTCTGTAATCAGTAATGTATTCTTTTATAAAGTGGGAAGATGAAGACATTTTCAGAAAAACAAGAACTGAGAGAGTTTGACACTAGCAGATCTGCAATAAAGGAAATATTAAATAAAATGAATGCTGTTGAAATAGAAGGAAAAGAGTCCTACATACTGAATGAAATGTAGAAATATGAAAGGTAGATCTAAGTGATTATCATGTAAAAATACAATAATAAGAGAGGCTCGAATATACACATAATTTAAATGAATGAAAATAATGACACACGAGTCAGGAAGAAAGGTAAGTGGATGCTGAAAATACTAAAGTCCTTTTATCTTATAGAAATTGATAAATTAATATCGCACACAAATAGTTAAGAGGTGGTTTTGTAGTTATTAGGTAGTGACTAAAACAATAATAAAACATTGTATACTTAACAAGCTAGTAGATGAGAAAATGAGAATAGTAAGTGGTATTTAATGGATTTGGAAGAAGGCATGAAAGGCATAGAAAAGGAACAAAACATATGTGACCATTAGTAAATAGTAATTTGGTTTAATTAAATCCAAGAAGATCAATAATTACACTAAATATAAGGAAATAAATATTACAGTTTTACTAAATGTAAGAGAATACTTCCAATTAAAAATCAAAGGGTTTTGGATTGATAGAAAAATATAATTTAGCTATTTGGAATAATGGACCTTAGATAAAAATGTTTAGAAAAGTTTAAAGTAAAAAGTCAAAAGATTTATCACTAAACCAAGGAAAGTAGGTACAGCTATGCTAACATCAGAAAAATAAGATTTCCATCTGCCTGGAAGATGTAACAATTCTGAGTTTATATAGACTTTTAACATAGTGTTAAAATACATAAAGTAAAAATTGACAGAATAAACCAGATAACAGTAGGATAGTTTAAATTTAGTTCTGTTATTAATTGATAGTAAAAACCAGAAAACCAAGACAACATCAAGAATATAAGAGTTGAACAGCACAATGAATAGTTTGTGTTCTTTGATATTTGAGAGCATAGAACCTTACAATTACAGCATATACATTGTTTCCAAGTATTTACAGATCTTTTCTACAATTTACCATATGCTGGGTTTTAATGCAAGTCTCAAGAACTATAAAGGAGTGAAAACCTGCAAAGTAGTTATAGTGAAGTGTTCACAAAAGTAAATTTTTAGTAATTGCACAAAAATAATCAGAAAAACTCTATATGCGACCTCCATAGAAATAATTGCTCAAAGAAATTACAATGAAAATTAGAATATATTTTGCACTGAATGATGACTCATCAAAATACGTATGATGTAGGTAACGACATTTAAAGCTCCAAATGTATTTATTAGAGTAAATTCTCAAAATCCTGAAAATGGGTAGTTGAAGCATCCTCTCATGAAGTTAGAAAAAGAAAAGCAGAGTAGTCCTAAGAAAGAATAAAGAAGAAAAATATGAAAAAGGAAAGGAATATGAGATAAGAGCACAAGTTAATGAAAGAAAAAAGAACATGTGATGGAGATGATCTATAAAGTTACAAAAAAATGATGATTAGTAAAGAGTTATGAACTAAATAAATCTCCACCAAGAGTTAGAGACAACAATTATGCACAATTATGCTGTCAAGAATGAAAAGGAAAACCACTATAGATCATATAAACATTGAAAGTTAGTAAAAGCATATGATGAAAAACTGTAACACAATGGTGAATCATGACAAATTTCTAGACAAATAAAAATTTGCAACAAATAGAAGCAAAATGAGATCTGAGTTTGGTGGCACACATCTATAATCTCAGCATTTGAGAGGTGGAGGTAGGAGGATCTTGAGTTTGAGGCCAGTTTGGGCTACATGTTGTTAGCTCTGAAATTGTCAAATATTTTAGAATGACTTGATTATGGGGTATTAGATGATACACTTTACTGCTTTTTTCTGATAGATGCCTTTTAAATGGACTATCTGTGGTCTGATTCCCACTAAACTCCCAGAGACAAAGTCACTGAAGGAGCAGTGGGGAACTTTGCTATGGCTTACTTCTGTGTCGTTGTTGTTAAGTGCCATCAAGTCAGGTATAACTCATAGTGACCCTGTATAAAACAGAGTGAAACACTTTTTCATTCTGTGCCAGGCAAACTATCATTTTTAAATATAAGCCCATTGTTGCAGATACTGTGTCAATCCATCTAGTTGAGGGCCTTCCATTATTTCATTGGCCCACTACTCTGCCAAACATGCTATCTTTCTCTAGGGATTGGTCCTGCCAGACATGTCCAAAATATGTCAGATGCAATCTAACCATCCTTGCATCCAAGGAACACTGGTTGCACTTCTTCTGGGACAGATCTCTTGGTTCTTTTTGTAGTCCATAGTATATTCAATATTTTTTTCCAACACCATAATTTAAAAGCATCAATTCTTCTTCTGTCTCCCTTACTCAACATCTAGTTTTCACAACGATCTGATGTAATTGAAAATATCATGATGTGAATCAGGCACACCTTTGTCTTCAATGTGGTATCTTTATTTTCAACACTTTAAAGAGGTCATTTGCAGCAGCTTTTCCCAATGCAATGCATCTTTTGATATCTTCACTGCTGGTTCTGTGGGTGTTGATTGTAGAGCCAAGTAAAGCAATATTTTGGACAACCTCAGTCTTTTCTCCATTTATTGTAAAGTTGCTTACTGAGCCAGTTGTAAGTATTTTCTTTTCTTGATGTTGAGGTGCAATACCTACTGAAGTCTTTGTTCTTTGATCTTCATTAGTAAATGTTACAAATCCTCTTCACTTTCAGCAAGCAGAGTTGTGTCATCTGCATAATGCTGGTTCTTGATAAGTTTTCGTACAATCCTGGTGCCATGTTCTACTTCATAAAGTCCAGCTTCTCAGATTATTTGCTCAGCATAGAGATTGAAGAGGTATGGTTAAAAGATACAGCCCTTCCGCACACCTTTCTTGACTTTAAACCAGGTGGTTATCTCCTGGTTCTATTTGAATGAGTGCCTCCTGGTCCATGTACAGATTCCTGCAGAGTACAATTAAGTGCTGTGGTATTCCCGTTCTTCACAGTGTTATCCATAATTTGTTATGATACACAAAGTCAAATGCCTTTGCATAGTCAATGAAACATATGTAGACATTTTTCTGGTAATATCTGCTTTCGGTTCATATCCATTTGACATCAGCATGATGTCCTTGGTTCCACACCCTCTTCTGAATTCAGCTTGATTTTCTGGCAGTTCATTGTCAATATGCTGCTGTAGACATTTTTGAATGATCATTAGTAAAAGTTTACTTGTGTGAGATATTAATGATATTGTTCAATAATTTCTTCATTCAGTTGGATCTCCTTTCTTAAGAAAAGGCACAAATATGGATCCTTTCCAGTGAATTGACCAGGTAGCTATTTTCCAGATCTCTTGGCATAGACAAGTTAGCATCTCTAGTGCTGCATCTGTTTGTTGAAATAGCTCTATTGGTATTCCATCACTTTCTGGATCCTTATGTTTTATCAATTCCATCATGACAACTTCCACTTCTTCCTGTAGTACCACTGGTTCTCAATCATATGCAGTCTCTTGAAATGGTTGATCATCCCTCATTCTTTTCGATATAATCTTGGCTACACAGCAAATTCCTAACCTTCCTGGGCTCCATAACCAGACTCTGTTTCAAGAAAAACAAAAAACAAACAAACAAAAAACAAACAAAAAAAACCTAAACTCAAACATAACCAAAACCAACCAACCAACCAACCAACCACACAAACAAAAAAGCTGAAAAATTCTCTACCAGATATCATCACCGTTTTTGAGACAAGTATGCACTCTGTAGCTCAGGCTGTTCTCAAACCTTGGATCCTCCTGCTTCCACCTTCTGATTTTTGGGATTATAGGTATGTGCCACTATTCCTGGCTAGATCTCATAACTTTTTAAGCTGCAATAATTAAGTATTGTTGCAAAGATAGGGAAATAGAAAAAAATCAACAAATAATAGTTATGCAGACTTAACAATTTATGGACATATGGTCTATGACATAGTTGGCACTATAGAGTGATTTTTCTTCAAAAAATTGTTCTATGACAAATGGATGGAATTGGAGAACATCATCCTAAGCAAATGAACACAAGCCCCAAAATAGAAATACTATATATTCTCACTCATATGTGAGTGGTGAATCATAACTTGTTTTGTTGTGTTTTGCAGTACTGGAGGTTGAACCCAGGGCCTCACGCCTGCATGCTTTACAAGTGTTAGACCACTGAGCTGCATCCCCAGCCCTTTTTTTTTCACTTTTTGAGACAGGGTCTCACTAAGTTACGCAGACTGCCTCTGGTCTCGAACTTGCGATCCTCCCGCCTCCACCTCCCGAGCCGCTGGGATTACAGGCATGTGCCATCACAGCTGGCGCTGGTGAATCATACTTGAAGGAAAATATCCTATACATAAATTAAAATATAAAAAATGTTCAATTAAACTTAGCGTAGAAGGGACGATTTAAGAAGTAGAAAGAAGGAGGGAAGGATCTAGCAGAGGGAAGCAAAGATTGGAGAAGATGGAATGGGGAGGAGGGTCAATGAGGAAGGATGAAGGGGGAGAGGTCAATCTCAATGTAAGCAGCACAACTTCATGAGTATGTTGGAAAAATTGGGGAAGATAACCCAAATTAGTATCATAAGGCTCCATAAACTTCGTAGGTCGATGAAAGTGTTGCTAGGAGTGATGTAAAGGATGCATAATGGAAAAAGCCATTACTGTATTACTCTGTACCCCATCATCATTTACTAGTAAAGGGAAAAAACATTAAAAGATGCTCAACCTCACTTGTTGTTAGAGCGTTTTACATTAAAATCATATTGAAGTACCACTACACGTGCACATAAATTGCTAACATTTAAGACTGCCAATACCAAATGTATACAAACTTTTAGACATACTCTGAGAAAACTTTTGACAGCATGTGCTAAATTTGAATACACGCATATACATATGTAATACACATTGTTGTTACTAGGTGCCTTCCTGTTGGGTCTGACTAATAGCAGCATAGGTACAACAGATGAAACATTACCCAACACTGTGCCATGCCCAGCACTATTGTCAGTGCTGCTGTGCTACTCATGGGTTTTTCAGTGGCTAATGTTTTGAGAGTGGGCTGCCAGGTCCTTCTCCCCAGCCTATGGCACCTGGTATTCCCAGACAATCTCGCATGCAAGTACTAACCACACCCAAACCTGCTTAGCTTCTGATATTGGACAGGATTGGATGCCAGTGTGGTACAGTTGTTGACTATGTAATACATGTATCCTATAAACTATTAATCCATTTGCACTGTAGATGTACATCTCATTTGTGTCTGTCTGCCAATACTATAAGAAATAGAAGTCTGTGTTCAACTTCTCAGATCTAATATGTGCTACTAGTTTATTGATAGTCAGGCATACTTAAAGACAAATTTTAATGTTTAGTTACCAAAATATATTTTTATTGTCACTGTTAGAAAAGGATTGAGACTTAAAAGTTCAGGATATACCCAAAGCCATTGTTGCTATCTCACTGCTTCATGTGTAGTTAGGCCTGGTATCTTTGCATTTAAACACTAAGAGAAAATAAGCAGTTTTGATTTGTAAGAGTTTTCATTTCTCAAAAATAATTTATTTTGTACTATTAGTATGTTTTATTGATTTGATAGTATCCTTTACCAAGAAACTTTAATTTTGTGGTAAGGGCTTGGGTTCCAGAGCCATTGTTGTCTGGATTTCATAGCTTTATTAAATGAGACATCTTACAACATTTTTTGCACACACACACACACACACACACACACACACACACACACATTTGCCTGTACCTTTTTTGTTCCTCTGTGGCATCATTTTTCTCTGATAATAGCGATCTTAGATTTACTTGGCCTATTGTTGAGGTCCTTTCCTCTATTCCTTTCTTTAAGCCTGTGAAAAACCACAAGTTTTTCTTTTTTTTTTTCTCCCTTTATTGGTAAATGATGGTGGGATACATGGTAAGATAGCATTGGCTTTTTTCCATTATGCAACTATTATATCACTTTTGGTTACACTTTTATCAACTTATAAGGTTTATGGAGTCTTGACTAATATGTAGTAAAACTCAAATGTACATTTGGGTTACACTCCCCTATTTCTCCAATGTACTCATGAAGTTGTATCATTTACACTGAGATTATTCTTTCCTCCGTATCCCTCTACATTGATTCTCCTCATCCCACCTTCCACAATCTTCTCTTCCCTTTGCCAGTTCCCTTGCTCCTTTCTACACTTCATATCATCCCTTCACCAAGTTTAATTTTGCATTTTTTATATATCAACTTATTATAGGATTTTTTCCTCTTTTAAGTAAGATTCAGCTCCCACATATGAGAACATATGGTATTTCTCTTCTTAGTTTGTGTTTGTTCACTTAAGATGGTGTTCTCTAGTTCCATCCATTTTGCTGCAAATGACATTATTTCACTTTTTATTGCTGAATAGTATTCCACTGTGTATATGTACCACAATTTTTTTTTATCCAGTCTTCTGTTGATGAGCACCTTGATTGGTTCCATATCCTTGCTATTGTGAAAAGTGCTGTATGGAGTGGCCAGAGAGGTTCCCACTGAAAAGACATAAAACTAAAACTTGAAGGGGTTAGGGAGTGAGCCATGCAAGTATCTGGGGAACATATGCTCTGGGAAGAGGGACACCTAGTGTAACAACCTTGAGATGGGAATATTCTCACCATTGGAACAGTGAGAGGGGGCCAGTACACCTGGAGTAGAATGTGCTGGAGTGGGATGAGGAAAGTAGTTAGGAAATGACCTTAGAGATGTATTGGGAACCTACCATGTAGGGTAGGAGAGGTCCTTGTAAGGCTTTTAACTTTGACCTGGGAAGCTACTGGGGGAAGTGAACCAAGATGTAACATGCTCTGACTTAGGTTTCAGCAGTAGCAAGAATACCACTTAGGTTGTTGTTGTTGTTAGGTGCCGTCAAGTCGGTATCCGACTCATAGCGACCCTCTGTACAACAGGGGAAACACTATTGTCAGTGCTTCTCTGCTGTTCATAGGGTTTTCAATGGCAGATTGATTTTTGGGAGGGGGTTGCCAGGTCCTTCTCCCAAGCTTACAGCTTCTGGTGTTCCCAGGCGGTCTCCCATCCAGGTACTAACCAGGCCCAACCCTGCTTAGCT
>VMDO01039061.1:0-12973 GCA_007922755.1 Pedetes capensis
AGGTTACCCCTTACCGTCCCCTATGTTTCCCCCCTCCCCCCTTCCCATCTAAGTTTCCCATCCAAGTCTTCTCTATCTTTTACTATGTAGTATTTTTCTATATGTCCTTGGGTTCCATTTCTGTTTAAGATAGAAACTTTTCCTGTAGTGGTCTTTGTTTTTCTCTTGTTAGAACAATTACATGCGATTTCTAGTCCATTTATATTGACCTCATTCTTATCTTCCCTCCCCCCCTTTTATTATGATCCGACCTTTGAGTAGGATTTTTCCTTCTTGTAATTTTGAATCAGCTCCCTCATATGAGTGAGAACATATGTTGTTTCTCTTTCTGAGCTTGTGTTTGTTCACTTAAAATAATTTTCTCTAATTCCATCCATTTTGCTGCAAATGACCCTATTTCATTTTTTTTAAAAACATAAATTAGAATGAATCCAGTCTCTGCTTAAAATTACCCAGTGGCTTCTTTTTGCTATTAGAATAAAGCTCAACTTTGTACTTTAGTCTGTAAAGTTCTGTGGGTTGTGGCCCCCACCCCCCACCATGGTCAATTCTTGCCATTTTCCTTGTTCTCTAAACTATCTACATTGGCCTTATGTTTGTCCTTTATACAAACCAAGCTTATTTTGTTCCAGAGTCTTTGAACTTGATGCATACTATGCCTCAAGCATTATTCTTCTAGACCTTTTTATGATTGACTCTTTCCCTGATAACTGTAGCTAAAAATCTTCCCAATACTCCTCTCCCCACTACCACCTAACTCTCTTTCGGTGCTCTTTTGTATTTTCTTTATTATGTTCTTCACCATCTGATGTTAGGCCTTTCTTTATGTATTTCTTCTGTCCTCATTTTCTAGACTATGGGATGTATGAAGGCAGGGACTCTGTCTTGTTTACTGTCATGTCCAAGCAACTAAAACTGCCAGAAATGCAGTAGTTGCACAATAAGTATTTCCTGAATAAATTATGTCAGGCAGAATATATAAAATATTTTAATAGAGATAAAAAGTACAATAATAAATTTGTAGCAGAGTGAGTGTTTCTGTGTGAGTAGTCAAGGAAGGCTTTATGCAGAAAGGTGATACTTGGCTAGACATGAAATAGAATGGATAAAATTGAGACAGATTTCAGTAGAAGGTGATATAGCATTCCAGGAAAATATGAGAAAAAGCATAGGAAGTGTATATTCAAGGAATAGCAAAAGAAATTTTCACAGGAAAATATTTCGCCTGTATGTTTCCCTGCTTGTTTGATTTCATTTGGTTTTGGTCTGTTCTTTTATTAAATACACTATTTTCACTTGAGGGCTTTGTCTAGAGGGAATAGTGAGGAGTTAAATTAGAGCAGCAAACTTACTAGCCTTGACTGTTCCTTTTTTTAAAAAAAGTTAAGAAGTTGCTCAAGAAATGGAAACTTTCCAAGTGTATGGATTTCATTTGAGGGCTGGGGTTTAGCTCAGTTGATAAGAGTGCTGCTCTGCACTCTGTGAAGCCCTGGGTTCAATCCCCAGCACCACAAAAATGGGAGAAGGACTTGGCAGCCCACTCCTGAAACAATCTGGAAACAAAAGCCACTGAAAATCCTATGAATAGCAGAGAAGCACTGACATAGTCCTGTCCATGGCACAGTGTTGGGGAGTAATTTGTTCTGTTTTACATAGATAGGGTTGCTATGAGTTGAACCCAACTTGACAGCACCTAAAAATAAAATGTAAGCTGGTTGTAAAAACAAAGAGCTTGAGGGAAATTAGTTGCTTCCACATCAACAAACAAGCACTGGGTAATCTTTTTAGAGACATTAATGAAAGGAAAGCCGCCTCAGTTTGGGAGGAGAATGGGCAATGGCTCTCAAAGCACAGGCCTGGGAGGTTTAGAGAGAAAGTGCATATGAAGGAAGCAGGATTAAATCTGACTTCAAGGAGAACACAAAGAAATTGGGGGAAACTGAGAACGCAGAGCACCCATTTTTAGGTGGGAGAGTATTTTAGAGGGCCAATGGCTCTTAATCCTCTATGCAAATCTCCTTGGATTGCAGTTTGCTTAACTGTTTTATTTCTTTGCATACAATTAACATGTGAAGCCCTGAAATGTTAAACTACTTCAAAGAAAACCCTCTTGTCTAGGGGCACCTAGAGTTATCCAACATGCCCTATTTAATAATCTTCCAAAGTTTTCTGGTACTATAAGATGAAATATTTTTCAAACACTAAAACTAAAAGAATACAAACACAAACACTAAAAGAATAAAAACTAAAAATAAACAAAAAAATATATATGTATATATACATATATATTTTCATTACTAGTTTCTATGTAGCCAACTCTTTTCTGGAAGTAGACAAGGCATGAATTACAAGGAAATGAACAATTAAGGTTTTGGAAAAGTACCCAGATTTTCAGTTTTTACATGCCTACTTTTTAAGGAGGAAGTTCTGGAGAAGAATTAAATAGGGTTAGCCTAGTTGTTCAGAGGGTTTGGTAGAGGAGAAATTTTCTGATATGTCAAAGTCACTAATTATAGTGTTTCTTTGGGAGGTTTTGGCGCCTTTGGTTTTTTGTTTCTTTGTTTATTTATTTATTTTTTTTATAGCCACGCTCCAGAATTGCATCAGTGTTCTTTAAAGGACCAGGAAAAGTGGTGATGGTTGCCATTTGCATGTAAGTATCAAAAAAATAAACTTTTAAAATCAGAAATACATTCTTTTTAATGTGTATATCCTAGAGTATATGCACTTATTACTTGGTAGATAGCTGCAGAGTTAGAGGCTTATATTATTTTAGAAGGAAGTTGAATAAGTTTATTGGTGTCAGTAGAGTGATGGGGAAAAGAATATGAGTCTATAGAGACACTTGTGGTCTGTACTCAGTATTCTTGATATGCTTATGATTTAAGTTGCTACCTAAAAATTCTCTTCTCATTGGAGTTTGTAGAAGTTGCTTTTAAAAAGTTAGATTTGCTAAGCTTATTTTTTTAGAGTTAACTGAACCAGTGTTAGTTATAGCTTAAGAATATATTTGTTCTTGTTATATTTCTTCCATAAAGAAGAACATAATTGATATTTTTATAGCTCTTCTTTTTTTCCTCCATCTTCTTGATTCCTATTTTTATCTTTTACCCATTTTGCTGATTAATCTATTGTAGGCTATGTAAAAGCATTGATCCTATAATTTGTTAGTTCTTTCATTTCTTAAAAGTATGTATCAGATACTGTGATAGAATCTGGAGATACAAATATATAATACATGATTCTTGAAAGATTGGAGGGCACTGAACTAGAAAGCAGCATTTATAATAATACAGAGAAGGGCTGATAATCTCTAATTAGGATGATGTGACAGAAAGACACAAGTCCAAGAGGTACTGAAAAGGTGTGGTCAAGGATAGTACCCAGATTTCTAGCTTAGAAGAGTTGGGTAAATATTTCACCATTCACTGAAAAGAGTACTGGAAGAAAGGGGCAGAGTAGAAACAGAAAATGAGGAATTTATTTTTTAGTTTTAGATGTCTGTAGGGCATCCAAGGGGGAGATGGTCAACAGGATTAGTTCTTTGTACCGGTGAAATAGGGAAAGTAATTATTGCTTTCCATGTTAGTAAACTAATTAGCATAATATCTTTTGTACATTATGTACTTTTTTGCAGTATGGGGTGGTTGAACCCAGCGCCTTGCACATGCTGAGTGAGCACTCTACCACTGAGCTGTACTCCCAGTCACTTCTTTATTTTTTAATTTGAAATAAGGTCTCACTAAATTGCGCAGGCTACGTCTGGCCTCAAACTCACTATCCTGTTTCAGTCTCTCAAATTGCTGGGATTATAGGCGCCTGATATGGTACCTGGCTGATATACTTAGCAAGTGTTATTATTAATATATATTGGCCTGAAGCATAGGAGGGATCTGTTTTAGAGATATAGAGTCATGAATTATTAGTTTATAGATGATAATTAAAGACAGATTACCTGGGAATAAACTAGTATGAGGAAGGAAAAGCCTTTAGTGCATGGCATTGACTCCTTATTTGAGTACCATACTCTCTATTTTTCAACTTTTTACCTGAATAGTAGTAAACTTTTTTTAATTTACTTTTAATAGTATCCCATATAGAGGTATATAAAGTCAATTAAATAAGCTTTTGTTGCAAATTTTAAATCCAAACCTATGCTAAATTGTTCTCTTTCTCTCCTAGCAATGGTTTAAACTGCTTTTTTAAATTTCTTGCCTGGATTTATACGGGTTCAGCAAGTATGTTCTCAGAAGCTATACATTCATTATCTGATACTTGTAATCAGGTGAGGAACAAATCTTTTTTCCTTATTAATGTTAACATAATATTTTAGGCTTTAATTTAAAAGTTTATCTGTTCAAAAACTGAATGATTCCTTGTAGGCAGCTTGTGAAAGAAAATGAATTTGTTTTACTTTTGAGTGAAAAAGTAGAGTTTGCCTTCTGTATCTGTGGCTTCTTGATCCATAGGTTTCATATCTTTAGATTCAACCAACTGTAGATTGAAAATGTTTAGAAAAAAAATGTTTGTACTGAACATCTGTAGACTTTTTTCATTGTCATTGTTCCCTAAACAATATAGTTTAACAGTTATTTGTATCTCATTTACATTGTATTGGTATAAGTAATACAGAGATGATTTAAAATATGAGAAGATATTTGTAGATTATATGCTCTTTTATATAAAAGACTTGAGCATTCAAGGATTTTAATGTCCTCAAGGGGTCTTGGAACTAACCCCCAGGGACACTGAGGAACAGCTCTATGTAAAAATATGATCGTAATATTTTAAAGCAGGTTGTTAGGCTTTAAGAACTGCCAGCAATGGAATGTGAAGTATAAGATTATCAGTTACTAAGTGTTTGGTTACAAGCTTTTGTAGATGTGAGTCTTACATTGAGTAGAAATTCGGTTTTTAAATATGAGTTCCTAATGGCTATGAGCCTATATATATATATTTGTTGTTGTTAAGTGCCGTCGAGTCGGTATCCAACTCATAGCGACCCTCATAGGGTTTTCAATGGCTCAGTGCTTCGGGATTGCCTTGGGAGTGGATTGCCAGGCCCTTCTCCCATTTTCACGGTGCTGGGAATTGAACTCGGGGCCTCAGAGACTGCAGCGCAGTGCTCTACCAACTGAGCTAACTCCCAGCCCATATATATATATATATATATATATATATATATATATATGTATATGTATACATACATACATACATACATATATGTATATATATACATATATATATATTTTTTTTTTTCCTCAGTAATTTGAGGTTGCACACCTGACCTAATGCATGCTTTGCAAGTGTTCTACCACTGAGCTGCACTCCTAGCCCATTTTTTACTTTTTATTTTGAGACATGGTCTAAGTTATACAGGCTGCCTCTAGTCTCAAACTCCTAGGCCTCTGCCTCCTAAATTGCTGGGGTTACAGGTATATATGACCATGCCTGGGTTAATATTTCTTTTTTTAAATAAAGGTTTAAAGCACTGATGCGATTGTTTAAAATGCTTTCACATTAGACTAGTAGCTTAAATTACTTTCCTGGAGTTTGCAAATGAATGTTTTTTTCTTTCCTTTCTTTCTTTTTTTTTTTTTTTGCAGTACTGGGAGTTGAACCTAGGGCCTAGTACTTGCATATTTTGCAAGTGTACCCCCTCCCTTTTTATACTTCTTTGAGACAGTGTCTAGCTAAATTATACAGACTGCCTCTGGTCTTGAGCTTGCAATCCTACTACCTGAGTCTCTGGGATTACAGGCATGTGCCACTATGCCTGGTGCAAATGAAAATTTTTAAAAAATTAAAATACCTTTTAAAGCATTTTAGGTCCAAATTGAGAATACTAAAAGTCTTTTTAAAAAATATGATAAAAGTTTCTACCAGTGTATTATTTCACATTTTAAAGTGTATGGTGTATTAAGAAAATTGTTGTTGTTGTTGTTGTTGTTAGGTGCCATCGAGTCGGTAACCAACTCATAGCGACCCTCATAGGGTTTTCAATGGCTGATTGTTTTGGGATTGCCTTGGGAGTGGATTGCCAGGCCCTTCTCCCATTTTTGTGGTGCTGGGAATTGAACTCAGGACCTCAGAGACTGCAGCACAGCGCTCTACCAACTGAGCTAAATCCCAGCGCATTAAGAAAATAGCTTTTCAGTATTTACTTATTTATACCCCTGTTATGTTGGAACAGACTTGAGAGAATTTACAGTGAAATATACAGGTATAGGAATATTTAAGATTGACTTTGTAGATCAGTGGCAGAGCACTTGCAGTACATGGAAGGTCCTGGGTTTGAGAAGATTTAAGACAAAATTTAAAATAATATTAAAATGATAAGGAGCAAGGAGAAGAGCAACATTGACTAAAAAACCTGAGAACTCATCTAATTCACTTTCAAATGAATTTTAAACTCTTTTATAAAAGTAAGGAAAAAAGGCAAGCATTTGCCATTATTGCTAATAGTCTACCTTGAATTTAATTTTTATACTTACAAATATAATAACTACTGTCTGTGTAATATTTTACCAGTCATGGTATGAGGTGGAGGGGAGAAAATGGGGACACAGATAAAAATAACTCCTATTTTCTTGAAAGCTTATCCGAAGTTAGGAAAATGAAATGTGGAAGTATTTGTCCATATGGGCAAGGAAATGTGTCCAAGGTTATTAGTTTCAATATTGTTTGTTACTTAAAACATTAAAGATGATTTTTAAATATCCATTCTCTCAAATATTATTTTCATGTTTAAAAGAATGTGGTAGATAGCTATGAACTGGAATGATAACCATGATAAATTGAGTTAAAAAAGTCAAGTTGCAAAATATTTATTATGTATAGAACTTCTCTATGGGAGAAGGATGTGGCAATCTACTCCTGAGGCAGTCCCAAAACAGCCATTGAAAACCCTATCAGGGTCGCTATTAGTCGGACACGACTCGATGGCACCTAACAACAACAACAACAATAGAACTTCTTTGAGCCATGATGTACTAACAGAGACTGAGTTTAGGCTTCTATGTAAAAAAATTAAAAACTAGACGAAATATATGAAATATTTCTTTTCAAACACTGGACAAAGGCAGCATAAGACCATGGCCCCTGAAAGATGGGGAAAAAATGATTTGATTTCTGTGATCTCTCTGCCTTTTGCCTGGAGATACATTTGGGATAGTGAAGTAGGATGAGAAATAAGAATCTCATTGAGGTGAGGAGACAAAAAAGTTTACAGATTCTGAAGTGGCTAAAAATTACAAGGGAAGAGCCATAAAGACAAAATTCTGTGGAAGTCTACATGTGGATTTCCTTGTATTGAGATTCTGCTAAATTTTATGTTACATGTGTGCAAGGTGTGGGCATTAGTCTAAGCAGAGAACTACCAGGGAGCTCATGTAGGGTTGGAGTACAGTCAGGATGTGACCAGCTGAGAAAAGAGTTTTCATTGATACCCAGGTCAACGGAAGGCTCATACCTTAGTAATAGAGCTGAATTATCCTTAGTGTAAATACTGTTCTACGGCACTTCCTAACACACCTCTCTAGAAGCTCTAAAGGATCAAGCTGATCTGCAAGTAGTTTAATTTGTCAGAACAAAGCTGTGCACTCTTTAAGATAACAAAATTTAAATGTTCAGTATAATGTCCACAGTGTTTAGCATCCAATAAAATACTAAACAGTCCAGGGAACAGGAAAATTTGACTTGTAGCCAGGAGGAAGATCAGTCAATAATTAACAGACTCAATTGGCAAATGATAGAATTAGCAGACAAGGATATTGAAACCGTTATGTCAGCTATGTTTTGCATTGAAAGGAAACATGAACATAATGAGAAGGTATGAAAGAAGAACTAAATGGAGCTTGTAAGGCTAAAAACCATGTCTGATAGGAAAAATTAACTGTGTAGAGTTAACAGCAGATTAGCTACTGCAGAAAACCAATCCTGGATTTGTAACAATAGAAAACATTCATACTAAAATTAGAGAGAGAAAAGACTGGGGGAAAAAAAAAGGTGAAGGGATTCTCATTAACCTGTAGGATAATATCAAGAGAACTCTACCAACTTTTAAAGAAGAAATAATACTAATAATACACAGACTTTCAGAAAGAGGAGAAAATACTTCTTAGCTCCTCTGAGACTAGGATAACAGTGATAGCAAAACTTTACAAAGTCATTACAAAAAAAAAAAAGAAATAGACCCCTGGGACATACAGGGAAAAGATTTAAATTATAGTCAGATTGAACCTAGCAATGTGTAACAATGAAAAGAAACCTTGACCCCCCCCACACACATATCATATGCACATTTGAGGTAGGTCATAGGCCAAGTGTAAAAGCTAAAAACTACAAAAGATTTTGGAAGAAACCTAAGAAAATATCTTTTGTACCCTTCAGTAGGCACAGATTCATAAACAGGAAACAGAAACAATACCATGAAAGAAAAATGTTTGCAAATTACACTTCATCAAAATTAAAAACTTTTGCTTTAGTAAGACACACTTAAAATAAATAGGTAAGTCATAAACTCACAGAAAATTTTTGTAGAGCATATATCTGACAAAGAATCGATGTCCATTTAAAATAACTAATTTTTATAACTCAGTAATTAAGAGACAACAATTTATTTTTTAAGGCTAAAGATTTAGCTGGGTGCAGTGGCAAAGACCTGTAATCCCAGTGCTGTGGGAGGCAGGGGCAGGATTGTGAGTTTGAAGCCAGAGGCAGCCTGCATAACTTAGACTATCTCAAGATAAAAAATAAAAAATAAGCTGGGGATGCAGCTCAGTGGTAGAGCCCTTGCAAAGTACGTGTGAGGCCCTGGATTTAAGCCCTAAGTCCCACCCAAAAAAGAAAAAAAGAACAGATTTCACAAATAAAGATACATAGTAGCCAGTGGTTATATGAAAAGTGTTAATATCATTACTCATCAGGAAATCTGTATTAAAACCACAACCTTTATTCATCCACTATCATGGCAAAAATTACAAAGCCTGAAAACCATATATTGACAAAGATGTGGATCAACCAGATATCTCAGACTTTGCTGGTGGAAGATAAATTGTATACCCTTGAGAATGTTTGGCATTCTTCTATACACTCTGCATATCCTGTGACCCAGCAATTCAACCCTGAGTGCTTTCCAAAACAGAAATGGAAAAAAGGTCTAAGAAGGACTTGTATAAAAATGTTTGTAGCAATGTATATTGTTGCTGCTGTTGTTGTTGTTGTTAGGTGCCATTGAGTTGGTGTCCAATTCACAGCGACCCTATGTACAACAGACAAAAACACTATTGTCAGTGCTTCTCTACTATTCAGAGTTTTCAATGACTGATTGTTTTTTGGGGAGTGGGTTGCCTGGTCCTTCTCCCAAGCCTATAGCACTTTGTGTTCCCAGGTGGTCCCCCATCCAAGGACTAACCAGGTCTGTTGTTGTTAGGTGCCCTCAAGCCTGGTCTGACTCACAGCAGCCCTATGTACAATAAAATGAAACACTCCCCAATTTTGTTCCAGGCACAAAATATATTTTATGTTTAAGCCCTTGTTGTAGTCTCCCTTTCCTTCATTGACCTTCCACTCTCCCAAACATGATGTCTTTCTCCAGGGATTGGTACTTCCTGACTACCTGTCCAAAATACATAAAACACAGTCTAGCCTTCATTGCTTTCAAGGAACACTCTGGTTGCACCACTTCTAGGACAGATCTGTTGATTCTTTTGGCAGTCCATGGTACATTCAATATTCATCTCCAGCACCATAATTCAAAAGCATCAATTCTTCTCCTCTCTCCCTTATTCAATGACCAGCTTTCACAACCATTTAATGCAATTGAAAATACCATGGCATGAGTCAGGCGCACTTTCATCTTCAATGTGACATCTTTATTTTTCAGCACTTTAGGTCTTTTTTAACAGCTTTACCCAGTGCAGTGCATCTTTTGATATCTGGACTGCTGCTTCCATGGGTGTTGATTATAGAACCAAGTAAAACAAAATCTTGGACAACCACAATCTTTTCTCCATTTATCAGGAAACTGCATACTGACCCATTTGTAAGGATTTTTGTTTTGCTGAGTGGAGGTGCAATCCATACTGAAGGCTGTGTTCTTTGATCTTTCAGCAAGCAGAGTGTGTCCATTGTATAATGCAGGTGGTTAATGAGTCTTCCTCCAATCCTAATGCCACATGTTTCTTCATAAAGTCTAGCTTCTTGGATTATTTGCTCAGTACTGAGATTGAAGAGGTACAGTGAAAGGATACATCCCCAATTCACAGCTTTCTTGACTTTAAAACAGTGTTACCTTGTTCTGTTTGAACAACTACCCTCTGGTTCATGTACATATTCCTCATGAGTACAATTAAGTGCTTTGGTATTCTCATTCTTCACAGTGTTTTCCAAAATTTATTGTGATGCACACAATCAAATGCCTTTGCATAGTCAATAAAACATAGACATCTTTCTGGTATTCTCTGCTTTCGGCTAATATCCATATGACATCAGCAATGATGTCCCTGGTTCCACACCCTCTTTTGAATCTTTTCTGGCAGTTCCCTGTCTGTATATTGCTGCTGTCACTTTTGATTGATCTTTAGCCAAATTTTGCTTGCATGTGATATTAGTGATACTGTTCAATAGTTTCCACATTTAGTTGGATCCCCTTTCTTGGGAGTAGGTACAAATATGGATGTCTTCCAGTCAGTTGGCCAGGTAGCTGTTTTCCAAATCTGTTGGCATAAACAAGTTAACACCTCCAGTGCTACATCTGTTTGTTTAAACATCTCTATTGGTATTCCATCAATTCCTGGGGCCTTGTGTGCTGCAGTCCAGATGCAGCCTAGGATCCAGGGGTTCCCAAAGGCAGATGAGGAGTCGGTGATGGGTAACAGACACAGCAGCTCGGAGGCAGTGTGGATCTGTTCCTTTAATTTCCCAAATAGCCCAGCCTTATATACAGAAACTACAATTCACTAAACCATATGAAAGGTCAGAAAAAGGACAAAGGGAATTGGTAGCATTGATGGATTACAAGGTTTTGCCAATAATCACTTCATTAGATTATCACATGAGCGTTACATGGTGATCAAAGTGAGAGATAGCTTAGAGACAAATTGTGTTTACTTCAAAGAAATGAACGAAGATGACCCAAGCACCTGTAACTATGTTTATGTCCTATGTCTAAGTTATTGATTACTCTATTTTAAGTGGGAAGTAGAGGCACTTTATTATTAACTATGTTCTTATGTGGGAACTAGGGGCAGTTTAACTATTCTTAATGTGTCACCCTATTGAGTCCACAATATGAAAAATGGGTGTTTTAACTTACCAGATTGTTTTGCTTGCTGGAGGGCCGTTGGCATAGAAACTTTGGTTTGTGTTAATTCAAGGAGTTTAAGCTGTTGGAAGTCATTCAAGAATTCTTTTATTGTAAGCCTGCTAGGGAGGCTTCTCAGCTCCAAATCTGAATGAGCACTGCTCATGGAGTCAGAAGATTATATATTTACATTTATTACTTGTTTTTCATTAATATTTCCCAGAAATTTACTATATGAAGAGAACAGTGACCAATTCAAATTTGGGAAAAAGAAAAGACAAGATTCAAAGTCCCTTTCCATGAAGAGACCTTTTTGAGGTGCTCTTCCCCTCTCGGTGGACTTTCCCTTCAAAGGCTTTGAGGTACTTTTCCCCTCTCGGTGGATTTTCCCTCTGATGCCCTTTTAAAGGTACCCTTCCTCATGTGGGGACTCAGTCTACCCATCATGAGTGGAAAGAGACCTGGCACTTGTGTTTTGCCAATTCCTTCAAGGCAGCTTGCACTTTGTCCTCCTTCAGTACCATTGGTTCCTGATCATATGCATCCTCTTCAAATGGTTGGTCATCTACCAATTCTTTTTGGCATGAGGACTCTATTCCTTCCATCTTCTTTTGATGTTTCATGCATCCTTTAATATTTTCCCTATAGAATCCTTTACCATTGCCACTTAATGCTTGAATTTTTCTTCAGTTCCTTAAGCTTGAGAACAACATCTCCAGCTCTTTTGTACATGTTGTTATAATATTTGATTTTGTCTTTTTGAACTGCCTTCTGAAATCTTCTGTTTAGTTCTTTAACTTCATCATGTCTTCCTTTTATGTTGGCTGCTCGATGTACGAGGGCAAGTTTCCGAGTCTCTTTTAACACGTAATTTGATCTTTTCTTTCCTGTCTTTTTAATAACCTTTTGCTTTCCTCATGAATGATGTCTTTGATGTCATGCCACAGTTTGTCTGGTCTTTGATCATTCGTGTGTAACACATCAAACCTGTTCTTGAGGTGGTCTTTAAACTCAGGTGGAATATACTCAAGGTCATACCTTGGATCTTGTACACTTGTTCTAATTTTCTTCAGTTTCAGTTTGAACCTGGATATGAGCACTTGATGGTCTGATCCACACTTAGCCCCTGGTCTTGTCCTGCCTTTTTGTTTTTTCCCAGTACTGGGGGTTGAACCCAGGGCCTCGCACTTGCAAGCTTTGCAAATGCTGGACCACTGAGCTGCACCCCCCGGTTCAGTATTTTTACTTTTTTGAAATAGGGTCTCACTAAATTATGCAGACTGCCTCTGGTCTCTAACTTGCGATCCTCCCGCCTCTGCCTCCCGAGCCACTGAGATTATAGGCATGCGCCACCGTGCCTGGCTTGTCCTGACTTTTGATATGGAGCTTTTCCATAGTCTCTTTCCACAAACGTAGTCAGTTTGGTTCTTGTGTGTTCTACCTGGTGACTTCCATGTGTATTGTTGTTGTTGTTGTTAGGTGCCGTCGAGTCGGTATCCGACTCATAGCGACCCTCTGTACAACAGGGGAAACACTATTGTCAGTGCTTCTCTGCTGTTCATAGGGTTTTCAATGGCAGATTGATTTTGGGGAGGGGGTTGCCAGGTCCTTCTCCCAAGCCTACAGCTTCTGGTGTTCCCAGGTGGTCTCCCATCCAGGTACTAACCA
>VMDO01039062.1:0-12974 GCA_007922755.1 Pedetes capensis
AGGGCTGAAATATAAGTGGTTTCTATTTATGTCATAATGCTTATTGGTATTTTCTTTGTACAGTAAACAATACGAACCACTTGTATAATAAAAAGTACGTTTAACATTCATTTTTGCTATTACGTCCCACTATTTGAAATAGGTGAAAACTGTAAAATAAACTCTAAGCAAACCAGATTAAGGCCACAGCATCTCAAGGTGTTGCGTGGGTCCCCAGCTTTGCCCTCCCAGTTGCAATAAGAATTGTGCCACCTGCTGGCCAGAGCCTTCAATTCCAGGAACAAATGCCTTCAGACCACAAGATTTACAGTGTGATGAGCCCAGGGAGAAACCTAGGCAGCAACCTTTTCTCCTTCCC
Organism: Pedetes capensis; assembly: GCA_007922755.1. Classification (NCBI taxonomy): domain Eukaryota; kingdom Metazoa; phylum Chordata; class Mammalia; order Rodentia; family Pedetidae; genus Pedetes; species Pedetes capensis. Next base: position 359 of record VMDO01039062.1, read on the forward strand.
TTCAAGCATGCCGTCTGGCTCCTATGAAGCAATAATTTCCCAGAGTGACCCTGAGAAGCTCAGAGTAAAGAGTCGATAACTGGGAGTGTGTTGTCTTCCCAAGCGACCTGGGTGCTTACGAAACTGTGCCAAATGCCAAGTGGCAGAACAGAAGGAAGGATGGAGATGGGGTGGAGTCTGGTCCAAATCCACAGCACCCCACAGTCACTGTAGTCACGTGTCTCTCTTCAGAGGATAGATGGCTCCCTCTGCTCATATAGCTCCCTTGCAAAGGGCGTCATGCAAATGAATGTGTCTACAAAGGCTTTTATTTTTTTGTGTGTGTGTGGTACCGGGGGTTGAACCCAGGGTCTCGCGCCTGCATGCTTTGCAAGTGCTGGACCACTGAGCTGCACCCTCAGCCCATTTTTTTTTAACTTTTTGAGACAGGGTGTCACTAAGTTATGCAGACTGCCTCTGGTCTCGAACTTGTGTCCCTCCTGCCTCTGCCTCCCTAGCCACTGGGATTACAGGCGTGCGCCACCGCGCCCGGCCCCAGGCATTTTGTTTTCGAAGTCTGAGGATTTTCCTCTCCACTGTTGGGATGCAGAATTCATTCACTGCATCAACAGATACCAACTGGGCAGCTACTGTGCAGCAGGTGGTGTTCTAGGTGCCAGGGATAGAGTGTGAACAAGACAAAGTCCTTGGTTTCATAAAGTTTTGAGTTGGATTGTTGTTGTTGTTGTTAGGTGCCGTCGAGTCGGTATCTGACTCATAGCGACCCTCATAGGGTTTTCAATGGCTGAGTGCTTCGGGATTGCCTTGGGAGTGGATTGCCAGGCCCTTCTCCCATTTTTGCAGTGCTGGGAATTGAACTCAGGGCCCCAGAGACTGCAGCGCAGCACTCTACCCACTGAGCTAAATCCCAGCCCTGAGTTGGATTAGGGAGAGCTATAATAAACACTGGCATATGTTGTTGTTAGGTGCCACTGAGTTGGTGTCCAACTCATAGCGACCCTGCCACAGGGCTACAGCTGCAGTAGCCGCATGGCTTTCAATCCCATCAGATCTCAGAACCTAGTACTTGGATGGGAGACCGCCAGGGAGCACCAGGTCCTGTAGGCTTGGGAGTAGGACCTGGCAACCCACTCCCAAAAAATAATCTGCCATTGAAAACCCTATGAATAGCAGAGAAGCACTGCCAATAGTGTTTCGCACCTGTTGTACCTAGGGTCGCTATGAGTCGGATACCGACTCGACGGCACCTAACAACAGCATAATAAACAGGTAAACAAACATAGACATGAATGAGTAGTTACAGGTGGTCAGGGAGACAGAAGAGCAGGTAACACGGGGTGGGTAGAGAAGTGACTGAGCTGACAGAGCCCGGGCCAGTTGTAGGAAGAGGTGGGGGAAGAACATTCCAGGCAGAGCAAACACAAGACAATGATGTCCAAGAGGGCATGACCTCAAGATCTATCAAGAATTGCAAGAAGACCCTTCTGATGGGGCCCAGTGAGAAGCAGGGGAGAGAACGCTCAGAGGGGTTGGAAGGGCGCACAGCCCTGTGGGTTACTGTGATTCTGTTTTGTCTCTGATGTGATCCGAGCCCTTGGAGGGCTTAGCAGGGACGTGAGTGCTCACTCCAACCGCTTGCAGGCAAGGGCGAGGAAGCTTAGACAGGACGCTCCTGCGGCTCGGCTGAGGAGCAGATGGCTAAGTGGGTAGAACAAAAAATGGAGAAGAGGGAGACGATCCAGACAGATTTTGGTAGATGACGCCACTGGGTCTTGCCGAGGCATCGACAGTGCTTCCTAACACTGGGGTGTGTTTTTCATGCAGCCATTACCCCCACCCCAGCCCAACCACGAAGAGCCCAGCAGAAGTCGAAACCACAAACCAGCAAAATGTAAGCAGGGGGCTGCCCTTTCCTGCCTAGTGGCCACCCGCCCTCTCCCCAGCCAGACGCTTTTCTGTAACTGACCTCAACCTTTTCCCCTCCAGTGCCTGCTCCTTCAATAGACAGAAGCACGAAACCGCCCCTAGACCGCTCACTAGCTCCGCTCGACCGAGAACCATTCACACTAGGTTTGTATGACTCATGTTTGATGCATCGTAATAATGGGCTACATTTATAGAGTGCTGACTGCGTGCTTTTCACGTGCACCATCTCATTTAACTATTGTCACGATGCTATGAAGTGGCGGCTGTGGAAATCCTCCTCGTTTTACAGGAGGGGAAACTGAGGCATGAAGAAGCAACTTCCCAAGGTGACTCAGCTACCAAGTGATGGGGGCAGAGACCTGAACCCAGAGCAGCCAGATGTAGAGTTCCTGCTCTCAGCGCCTGGGCTGTGCCTGCTTCTCCGTGGTGTCATCTGTGTGTGTGCATCTCAGGAGGCTGAGGGAGGATCAACAGGAGTTCTTCCAGGCCAGCCTGGGCTGCATAATGAGACTCTGTCTTAATGTTCCCCAAACTTCCCCCAAAAATGTCAAAAGATTCTTTGCCAGAGCCAGGTGCAGTGGCTCACGCCTGTAATCCCAGCGACTCAGGAGGCAGAGGCAGGAAGATTGCAAATTAGAGACCAGAGGCAGTCTGCATAATTTAGCGAGACCCTGTCTCAAAAATTAAAAATATGGGCTGGGAGTGTAGCTCAGTGGTCCAGCACTAGCAAAGCATGCAAGCATGAGGCCCTGAGTTCAATCCTCAGTACTGAAGAAAAAAAAAATTCTTTGCCACGCACAGTGGCACACCCCTTAAACCCTGTGACTCAGGAGGTAGAGGCAGGAGGATCATGAGTTTGAGACCAGAGGCAGCCTGTACAACTTAGCAAGATCTTGTCTCAAAATAAAAAGTAAAAAGGGGCAGGGCTGCAGCTCATTGGCATAGTACTTGCCTAGCATGCATGAGGTCCTGAGTTCAATCCCCACCACTGTGCATGCATGCGCGCACGTGCACACACACACACGCGCACACACACACACACACACACACACACCATTTTAAATATTATCCTTTCCTGAAAATACCTGTTTAACCCTTGAATTACTATCTTGTCCATGATATCGAAGAGCTCACCTCTTTGGCTAATGCTTAGACTTTGAACATGAGGCTCCTAACATGCTCAGAGAATATACATGAATCATAAGATTTCTTTTAAGAAAAATCTATTCAGGCTGAAGGATATAAATCTAAGTTTTCTGGGTAGCACTTTAAAGTAGAAGTTCCTCTTCAAGCGAAATTGTATAAATAATAAACATCTGTTATACCATCAAAACTTTCTTCCATTAGCCAGTGAGCTTTTCACAGTGTGACAGCATTCTTAAAACCTGTCATGGGTCTGGCTTATACTCAGTCCTTAAGGGAAAAATCACATTGTGAAAACACAACTCTAAGCAGATGGTGTCACCATTCACCTTATGGTGCTACCTGTGCCTGGATAGGGGTGGGCAAGAAAGAGGACCTAACTAACATTGGTTAATACCCACTCACTCTGGCTTTAACCTTGAGAAATTGTCACGTGATCCTTATAGCAAAGCTATGCAGATTTTACTTGTGCTCTCCATTTCACAGATGAGGAAATAGAGACTCAAAATGCTCAGTTGAACTTGAACATTGGTCAAGGTCATATATGAAGAGATTTTAGACTTAGTGCAATCTAGTTGTTGTTGTTATCAGGTGCCGTTGAGTCAGTGCCTGACTCATGTTGTCCCTACGAACAACAGGCAAAACAGTATCGTTAGTGCTTCTTTGCTATTCGCAGGGTTTTCACTGGCTGCTTGTTTTTTTGGGGAGTGTATTGCCAGGTACTTCTCCCAACCCTATAGCACCTGGTATTCCCAGGCAATCTCCAACCAAGTACTAACCAGGCCCGACTCTGCTTAGCTTCCGAGATCTGACAAGATTAGATGCTGCAGTGGTATGGCTGCAAGCAGAATCTAGTTAGCAATACTTTGATCATATCAAAGACAAAAGCTATACCTACTCGATGTGACTTCAGATAGAATAAAAGTTAAATTGCTTTGATTAACTTGGCAGTTCAGAGTTCTTGGGTACACCTGACATGTCAGAAAGCCTGAATGTCATCTGTTCTCAGAGAAAAGGAAAACAAACAAATACCACTGATACTACCACCACCAACAAAAAATTGTTTGCAGCATACCAGATTTTTCAGAAACTAAGTGGAGTTCTTTATACAATGTCAAGTGTAAGCCCAGCATTACTGGGAAGCGCAGGTCTGGGAATCTGGCAATAAACTCTGGTTTCTTGTGTTTCTTGTGTATAAGAGAATTTGTACCCGACACAGAAGCTATGGTAGAGAATACAGACAAAGTTTAGATAACCTAGAAAGGAACTTGGAAAACCCTCAGTTCTCTGGGTGAATTGACATAAGGATATTTCTATGCTCAGATGAAGGTAAAGTCAGAGAAAACAGAACATTTAAGTAAGCTTCTAGAGGGAAAAATATCTTGGATAGACAGAGAAGATGGCAGGCCTGGGAGAAGGGAAAGCTTGCATGGATCCACCCCAAAGGAAGGGAAATGGACATGGAGCCACCCAGACGGAGAAAGACAGAAGAGAGAATGGGTGCATGTTCCTTCTAGTCTTGTTCAAACTGGGCATGCCCAGTGTGATGTCAGTCCTGGACACCCAGCTCTGGGCACCTACTGTGATGTGACCCTTGAGGGCAAGAACTCCAGCTCCACTTGGGAAAGCCCTTGGTTGTGAATTAGGCCATATGAAGGCAGGGGTCTTTGTTTTGTGAAGTGGACCAATGCAATTGTTTGGCATATTTCAAAAAGATGGGCCAATAGACAGAAGTCTTGGAGAGATCTGCCTTCGTTTATACTCCAGCAGTTACTCGTCTTGGATTAGGATGTGAGGTCCTTTAGAATAACGCCCTTCCAATGTCCTTCAAGGTTTGTCGTCTACATGGCTTTTCATTCATAGTGGCCAGATGTAGGGGTCATCAGGATCCCCTTCTTCCTCCATGTTGCCTGTTAATATCTAAGCTACCTGACCTAACATCAGGATTGGAGGAAAATTAACCCCACTCCATGGCACATGGGATTATTTCATATATGGAAATAGGCTGTACAAAAAACATGTTGGCCAATAAAAAAGCATAAAACCCCAAGAAAACATGAATCCTTTTGATCACCAGTTATATTCAACAAAACATTGAAAAGAAACACAGAACCCATGATATTGTACTGTTTATATGTACCCAGGGCTGGGATTTAGCTCAGTTGGTAGAGCGCTGCACTGCAGTCTCTCAGGACCAGAGTTCAATTCCCAGCACCGCAAAGATGAGAAAAGGGCCTGGCAATCCACTCCCAAGGCAATCCCGAAACAGCCATTGAAAACCCTATGAGGGTCGCTATGAGTTGGATACTGACTCCATGGCACCTAACAACAACATATGTACCCAAAGTTACGTGATCTTGGGCAAGTCACTAAACACTTTTGAGCCTGCAAAATCAGGTACTCAGTAAGGGATCCTTCCAAATCTGAAGTCTGTGTTTCTTTAGCGCTTAAAACCATTCAACCCCCTAAAGCAGTGGTCCCCAGGCTTTTCGGAACTAGGGACTGGTTTCATGGAAGACAGTTTATCCACAGACTGGGAGTGGAGTGGGGCTTGGGAGGTGGTTTCAGAATGGTTCAGGTGTTGGGGAGTGGTGGTAAATACAGATGAAGCTCTGAAAGCATGCCTGCTGCTCACTTGCTGTGAGCCTTGTTCCTAACAGGCCACGAACGGGTACCAATCCACCGACTGGAGGTTGGGGACCCCTGCCCTAAAGGACTCATACTCATGATTTTATTGAATTTTGTCTTTAAATTTCACGCTGCTTATCATGTTCTAAATTGAATGTCTTACCATCTGTTGTTGACAGGAAAAAAACCAGTGTTTTCTGACAAGGTAAGCTGTCTTTCTGGTTTGTCCTTGGGGTTTAGCTTTTAGGGTTTTTTTTTTTTTCTTTTTAGTTTATCTTTATTTTTTAGAAAGTGCTTGGACACTCACATGTCTTTCTTCCTGTCTTGTAGCCCTTGCCTCCAGCGGGAAGGTAAGACGCTCTGTTACATCTAAGGGAACCACGGGAGATTTCTGTGGAACTCTGCCACAGCGGTGACGTTTGTTTCTTACACGTCCTTTCTTTGAATCTGGCAGGACTCTCGGGGAGCATTTACCCAAGATACAAAAGCCTCCTTTACCACCAGCCACAGAGAGACACGAAAGAAGTGGCCCCCCGACAGGGAAGAAGCCACCTGTGCCAAAGTAACTGTCTTATGTTGCCTAACCTTGCCCTTCAAATGGAGTAGATGATTCTGACAGCAGCCTGGGTCAACCCAGCGTGGGGAATGCAGAGTCCAGGTCGCTCCCAGGAGGGAATGGGCTCCTTTTTTTTCCCCCCTTTTTCTCTTTTTTTTCTTTTTCCTTTCTCTCTTTTCCCTTTTTCTTCTTTTTCTTTATCTTCTTCTTTTTTCTTTCTTTCTTTTTGTTACATTTTCTTTCTTTATTTTGCTGTGGCTTAAAGAATATTCAGATATTCAGGATCCTCGGTCAGATTGGATGTGACGTACCCCAGTCTCTTAGAAGAAAATGAGAATCTAGCTGAGCAATGAGTAGAGAGATACTTGGTCAGGAGTAGGAGGTGATGGCTGTTGGTGGATACCTTGTCTTCAACTGGTTATGTTTTTGGCAGAGTTTTCCTGCTTTGTTAGAGCAAAGCTTGCACAGGACACAGGAACTATATCTACTGCTTTATTTTTCAATACAGGTAGCAGAGAAGGAGGGTTTTAGGTACACATAAATGATATTTTTACTGCCCAACCACTTTTTGCCTGCAGCCATAGCCCTGTGGCATCCAATCCCATCAGATTTTGGAAGCTAAACAGGGTCGGGCCTGGTTAATACTTGGATGGGAGACTGCCTAGGAACACCAGGTGCTGTAGGCTTGGGAGAAAGACCCGGTAACCCACTCCCAAAAAAAGATCGGCCATTGAAAACTCTATGAAAACCCTATGGCACTGACAATAGTGTTTCACCTATTGTATGCAGGGTCGCTATGAGTCGGATACCGACTCCATGACACCTAACAACAACAACAACAACAACAACAACAACCACTTTTTATAACTGCAGGATACTGAGATCTATTCTAGTATTTCTATGTTTGCTATAAAGTCATGTGGGTCCTATTTACCAAATGGAACCAATAGTGTCCAGGCCAACTCTGCTTCTTAGGAAGCAAACGTCCCAGGCTTCGTTTTATCTCATCTGTGAGATCAGGGTTCATGACTGCCCTTGGCTGGCTGTTGTAGATTAAATCAAGACCAAGGCTAGCGAGTGCCAAGAAGATTCTCAGTCGTCAAGTTTAATAACATTTTGTTTCATTATTTTAAAAAATCAAAATAAATGCAAAACCATCATAATGCCCTCAATATCAACCTTTCCCATCAGCATAGGATGAGCTGATGACATGTGAAACATTTGACACCTAGGTGTTCAACCAAATTATCCTCCTTTCTCCCTGAGAACATGATGTGGGCTCAGGTAACACAGACGCCTCTGCAGGGCTCAGGCACCTGTCACCAAATCTGTTGGACTGGCTCATTCGTCTAAACTAACTGTACCAACCCCCCTTTAGGAAACTCAAAGCAACAACATTTTCCAACTGTTTTCCCAGTACGTGAAGGGTGAGCCCGGCAATGGCTGGTTTAAAACATCAGCAAAGAAAAATATTACTGAAAATGTCTTCATTGGCTTGGCAAAATATCTATTCAGTGAAATTTAATAGCTACTAAAGAGTTAGAATGCTGATTAAACCTTTATGCATGTGTATTAGTACATATGCATATATATACATAGTTATTTGCTACAGTAGCTACACAGAACAAAAGTTTGCCTAGCTCAGCTTGCAGTGACGACAGAGCATTGAGGAGCCAAACGTCCCTTCCCTCTATCTTCCTTCTGGGATTTGCAGCTTCCCCTTGTGCCATGGCTCAGTGGGTTTGATTTCCCTTTATGTGATTTGGAGACATGGTGCTCTGAGGCTGGTTCTTTGAAACTCTTGATGCTCACTGCTTTTGCTTTGCCCTAATTCATTTCAGGCATGGATGGGGACAAGACAGGAGAGAGAATGTAAGTATGAAATGTCATTTTCTATTTGCTTGGCACAGAGACACCCAGCGTAGGCTCCCTGGAGGTTGGGGCTCCAACCTTGGCCCTTACTGAAGTCCAGCCCCTGAAGCAAGACCTATATGTGGAGCCAGACACGGTGGCGCATGCCTGTAATCCCAGTGACTCAGGAGGCAGAGGCAGGAGGATCGCAAGTTTGAAGCCAGAGGCAGTCTGCATAATTTAGCGGGACCTTGTCTCAATAAATACATAAATAAATAAATAAATAAATAAATAAATAAGTAAATGAAGTAAAATAAAAGCAAAAAATGGGCTCAGTGGTACAGCACTTGTAAAGCATGTGAGCACAGAGGTCTTGGGTTCAACTCCCAGTACCACACACACACAATAAAAACTGTACATACTTGTTGTTGTTGTCGTTATGTGCCATCGAGTAAGTATCCGACTTATAGGGACCCTACGTACAACAGGTGAAACACTATTGTCAGTGCTTCTCTCCTGTTCATAGAGTTTTCAATGGCAGATTGATGTTTGGGAGTTGGTTGCCAGGTATCTTTGAGCCCTTTTTGAACCTCAGAACCTATTTCAAGCTAAATATATGAAAAGAGTCTCACATTAGAGCATTCTCAGATAATTGTTTATATTAGAAAATCATAAACCACTTAAGAAGTTCTAAAATTTTCCATAATATACTTATTATAGAGAGCCATAACTACTAAAGAAAGAATCAGAAACATTTATATGATTGAGAAATGAAGTTATGCTTCCAGGAGTTGTATTTTGATGATAAGTTAATACCTTTTATTTTTTTTTCTTCCTATTACCAGGATGAAGATGACGGTATGTTCTGAAAATCTTTCTTACAATTTACATCTCATTTTCTCATTTCTGTTCAGGCATTTAAAAGGAATCATTTAGTGTGGGAATGCCACAGGACCAATTATAAATGTTGTACTAATATAAGGACACATGTTGGTTTACTACATTGTTGTTGTTAGGTGCCGTCGAGTCGGTATCCGACTCATAGCGACCCTCTGTACAACAGGGGAAACACTATTGTCAGTGCTTCTCTGCAGTATATAGGGTTTTCAATGGCAGATTGATTTTTGGGAGGGGGTTGCCAGGTCCTTCTCCCAAGCCTACAGCTTCTGGTGTTCCCAGGCGGTCTCCCATCCAGGTACTAACCAGGCCCGACCCTGCTTAGCTTCTGAGATCTGCCGGGATCGGATGCCACAGGGCTATAGCTGCAGGCGGTTTACTACATAGCTATAGTAAAATGGCATTATTTGGTTGGCTTACCAAAGAGAATGGTTGGGTTCATGTGTAACAGTGCAGATTACATATTTGTACAGCAAAATTAAAATTGCATGCATGGTTTCACAGAAAAAAATTCTAATATTTGTGTCCTGTAACATATGTGGGTAAAATACTAGTAACTGTGGGTGAATAGTTGTTGTTGTTAGGTGCCGTCGAGTCAGTATCTGACTCATAGTGACCCTCATAGGGTTTTCAATGGCTGACTATTTTTTCGGGATTGCCTTGGGAGTGGATTGCCAGGTCCTTCTCCCGTGGGTGAATAAGATAGCATAAAACTTTGGCTTTCCTACAATGAAACAAAACTTGTGAATCATTTCTGAAATTCCAAAGGTTTCTGGCTGACAGTTTTCTGCTAAGCTAATATTTCAAAAATGAAAAATATAAAATAACTGTGTAACATAGAGAATGATACAGAATAGCAGCACTTTTTAAGTGAATTCTAAGGTGATAAATCATCTAGAAAAGCCGTGGAGACTGGGGTTCTATCCTCCTACTTTCTAATGACATTTGATGTTTTGGATTTTTGTATCTCCCCTTTACATCAGCTGTTTTTTAACTTGGAAGAAGGTCTGACATGTTCCTGGTGACATTCGGATCCTGACAATCTCCTTAATTTTTTTCTTCTCCTCTACAGTGCATCAAAGACCTCTGCCCCAGCCAGCACTACTTTCCATGAGTTCCAACACGTTCCCTTCGAGATCTACTAAACCCAGCCCCAAGCACTCCTTCCCATCCTCTCACACGCCTGGAGTGTTCTCAGAAAGGTTTGTGGCCTTGACATTAAACGCTAACTTAACCTAACGTTTGGATCCACCTGACATTGCGGTAACACCAGGTAGCTTGTGGAAGAAAGAAATGAACTAGTGAGTGGTAGTGTCTCAACATTTGAGTCTAAAGAAACAAAACAACAATGCGCATTAAGAACAAAATGTTAATCCACGGCTGTCCTGAGTTTCCGTGCTTGCAGTGGGGGTGAGGGTGGGGGCGTGTTTAGAATCGACTTCTCGCCGGGCATGGTGGCGTAAACCCGTAATCCCAGCGATTTGGGAGGCAGAGGCAGGAGGATCGCAAGTTTGAGACCAGAGGCAGTCTGTGTAATTTAGTGAGAATTGTCTCAAAAAGTAAAAAAAAAAATGGGCTGAGGGTGCCAGTCAGTGGTACAGCACTTGCAAAGCATGTAGGCGTGAAGCCCTGGGTTCAACTCCCAGTACCGCAAAAAAAAAGAAAGAAAGAAAAGAAAAGATAAATAAATAAATAAATAAATAAATAAATGACTTCTATGATCATCCCTGATGGAATGGACTCTTTGGTAGAAAATAAGGGAATGTTTTCACTTCATGAGTTCAAGCAAACATTAAGGAACCCAATTAATTTAAGTATTTCTAGTTCCTCCTGCAACTTGAATGTGACAGAAAATACACCTTGCACCGGGTAGATACAAAGAAGTCATGGCACAGGCCCTGTCCCCAACAGGTCTATTTGCTCAAAAATAGCAGCATTTCTCAGGGCTCACACAAGGCTGTCCAGGGACAGAGGCCTGAAGAGGACCGCAGGAGAAAGACCCCACACGAGCCACGGGCTGCGTCATGCAGTCTCCCAACGCCTCTGGCCCTTGGGACTCATGGTCTCCTTTGGTATTGAAAAGGAGAAGCCCAACATACTGTAGGAAATCAGACCCCCAGCAAGGCATGTCCACCCCGCCAAGTACCTGGGAAGAGTCTCAAAAATGTTCCCCGTATCTGGCTGCTTCTTGCCCTCATGTTTTGCTGCTGCTTCTCATTTTCAGCGGGTCTCCTCTTCTGCCACGTGTACCATTTTCACTCTGCTTTATCCCACACAGGGTGGCAATGCCATCCTTCATGCTTGAAAAATCTCCCCACTGGAGTTGCTGCACAGAGCAGACTTTTAATGACTATTTGGGCTAAGGCTAATGGCTGGGTGTTACTGCTTAGGGAGCAGATAGCTTTGCAGGATCCTCACAGGCCCTCCCTCCCCACCCAACCCTGCAAATGCTGTCACTGTCTGATGCAGGGGCTTCCAGGGTTCGCTTTTTTTGGTGCACACCCTCTCCTCTCCTTGCAGACCGTCGGGCCCTGGGGATTCACTGTGGACACACAACATGCCCATCAAGATCTTTTCCCACAAAACAGACCTATCCACAGAGGACGTTTGCCATTGTCCAAATTCAAAGACCTCAAACTGCAGCCAACTTTTAAAAGTAACTTTTTTTTTTTTTTTTTTTTTTTTTTTTTTTTTTTTTTTGGTGATACTGGGGGTTGAACCCAAGGGCTTCGAGCCTGCAAGCTCTGGAAGTGCTGGACCACTGAGCTGCACCCCGGCCCGTTTTTTTTTTACTTTTTGAGACAGGGTCTCATTGAATTATGCAGACTGCCTCTGGTCTCAAACTTGCGATCCTCCTGCCTCTGCCTCCCAAGCCACTGGGATTACAGGCATGTGCCACCGCACCCGGTTTAAAAGTAACTTTGAGATGGCTTTTGTTGTTACTTCTATTTTGCTTGTGATACTTGTTAGATTTTTGCAGGGTCCATCTTGGGACACTAGTGAACTATATCAAATAAGTTCTTTCCCTTTGCCCAGCTCCCATGGTTTCAGGAAGGAGAGGTAGGAAGCAGTAACAAAGCAACAAGGATCCAGAAGGATCCACAGTCTAGCTTCCCTAACCCAAGTCCCCAGGCTGTCCCCACCACCCCAGCCCAACTTAAAGTCTGTTCTTTTTCTGTTTCCGCAGTAACAGTGGGTTCCCGCAGAGCGCCTCCCTGCCGCCATACTTCTCTCAAGGTTTGCAGCCTGGGCCTTTGTGACCCAGTCCAACCCACTGATCCGTGTGCTTGGATTCCCAACCTGTCTCAAAAGTTTCCTTGTTTACTAAAAGCATCTGACTTCCTCATTTGACAGTTCATTCAGCATCTATGGTATACCAAGGCTTTTGGAATGATACATTAAATCACACACACACGCACACGCCCCAGCACACTTCACCAGGTTGTTGTTGTTAGGTGTTATCGAGTTGGTGTCCGACTCATAGCCACTGTACGTACAACAGGTGAAACGCTATTGTCAGTGTTTCTCTACTATTCATAGGATTTTCAATGGAGGATTGATTTTGGGGAGTGGGTTGGTGGGTCTTTCTCCCAAGCCTACAGCACCTGGTATTCC
>VMDO01039064.1:0-12972 GCA_007922755.1 Pedetes capensis
TATCGAGTGTTTTTTTCTTATAAAAAGGTGCTGGATTTTATGAAATGCCTTTTCTGTGTCCACTTACATAATCATATGGATTTTGTTTTTTTTTTTTTTCTTGATATTGCTTTTTGTTACATTGATTTTTTTGAATGCTAAAGAAACTTCACATTTCTGGGATTAATGACACTTGATCATGATTTATAATTCCTTTTATATATAACTGCATACAGATTGTCAGTATTCTGTTCAGGATTTTTACATTTTATATTCACAAGACTTATTGGTCTTTAGTTTTCTTTTCTTTTGATGTCTTTGGCTAGTTTCACAATTAAGATAATACTAACCTCATAGAATGAATAGGGAAATCTCTCAATTTATTGGTTTTGAAAGTATTTGTGAAAAAGTGATATAAATTTTTCCTTAAGTGGTTGCTAAAACTTCAAAAGTGAAGCCACCATGGTTAAGCTTTATCTGTTACAGGTATATCCAATTTTTAAAATTTCTTCTTGAGTCAGTTTTTGTACATTGTGTCTAAGAATTTTCCCATTTTATCTAAATTTTTGGCGTATTATATATTTCTGCATGTTGTTGTTGTTGTTAGGTGCCGTCGAGTCGGTATCTGACTCATAGCGACCCTCTGTACAACAGAGGAAACACTATTGTCAGTGCTTCTCTGCTGTTCATAGGGTTTTCAATGGCAGATTGATTTTTGGGAGGGGGTTGCCAGGTCCTTCTCCCAAGCCTACAACTTCTGGTGTTCCCAGGCGGTCCCCCATCCAGGTACTAACCAGGCCTGACCCTGCTTAGCTTCCGAGATCTGACGGGATCGGATTCCACAGGGCTACGGCTGCAGGCCATTTCTATATAATCCTTTCTATTTCTGTCAGGTCAACAGTAATATCACTTCATTCCTGATTTCATTTTATTAATAAATGTTGGTGAGGTATAGAGCAATAAAATGTTTGCTATTTCATTGTGTACCTGTTACATTTTTGGTTACACTTCCATCAATTTACATAATTTATGAAACCCTTTGATTAATATGTGGCAAAATCATATGAAATTATAGGATATATTCCCGTTTTTTTCTCATGTATTTTTTTAGTTGCAAGAGGTAGTTTGAGATTATCCTCTCCCTGTTTTTAACTCTCTATACTATTTCCCTTCCCTATCCCCTCCCTCCATGATCTTTGCTCCCCCATAGTCGCCTGTTCTCCTTTCAACTCATATTTTCCCTTCTGAGATAAGTCTGATTGTTCTTTTTTCGATATCTACATATTTATATTATTATTTCCCTTTAAGTTAGCTTTAGCTTCCAGATATGAGGGAGAATATGTGGTATATCTCTTTTTGAGCCTGGGTTTGTTTGCTTAGGATGATATTCTCCAATTCCATCCACATTGCTTCAAGTGACATTATTTCATTCTTTTTCATTGCTGAGTACTATTATGTATGTTTGACAACTTTTTAAATCCATTCTTCTGTTGATAGATATCTTGGTTGATTCCTTACCCTTGTGCTTATGAAGAGTGCTGCATTAAGTATGGAAATGTAGGTGTCCCTGTGGTATGATGTCTTATCATCCTTTGGGTATATGCACAGGAGTGGTATTGCTGGGTTGTATGGCAGTTCTATTTTTAGTTTTCTAAGGTATCTTCATATTGATTTCCAAACTGGTTGAACTACTTTATAATTCCACCAGCAGTGTAAATGTGTTCCCTTTTCTCTGCATCCTCACTAACATTTGTTCTTACTTATTTGTTGATCTTGGCCATTCTTCCTTGAGTAAGATAGAATCTCATTGTTGTTTTAATTTGCATTTCCCTAATGACTAGGGATATTGAGTATTTTTTCATGTATTTCTTGGCCATTTGAGCTTCTTGCTTGGAGAACTGTTCATTTCCTTTGCCCACTGATGTATTGGGTTTTTTGTTGTCTTAGTGTTTGCTTTCTTAAGTCCTTTGCATATTCTTGAAATTAATCCTCTGTCTGATGTAGAATGCAAAGATTCTCTCCAATTCGATAGGTTCTCCCTTAACTCTGTTGATTGTTTCCTTTGCTGTACAGAAGCTTTTTAATTTCATGCAATCCCATTTATCCTTGGTGACATTTCTTGAGCAATTTGGTATCTTGTTAAGGAAATACTTTCCTATCCCTATGTGTTGAAGTATGTTTCCTATATTCCCTTTTATTAGATTTAAGGTTTATGATTTTATGATGAGGTCTTGTATCCATTTTGAATAGACTCTTGTGTAAATTAAGATCTATTTTTATTTTTTTGCAAATGGCTATCCAATTTTCCCACCACCATTTGTTGAAGAGACTTTTCTTCATTGAATGTCCTTAGCCCCTTTGTCAAAAATCAAGTGGTTGTACTTGCGAGACTGGGTCTTCAATTGTGTTCTGTTGGTCTTCAGTCCTATTTTTGCACCAATACCAAGCTTTTTTTTTTTTTGCCAGTATAGCCCTGTAGTATTGTCTGAAATTAGGTATAATGGTCCTGCATGCACTATTTTTGCAGGTTAAGATTGTTTTGACTATCCATGGTCTTTTGCTCTTCCATATGAATTTTAGGCTTTTTTTCTATTTCTCCAAAATTTGTCATTGGAATATTAATGGGGATTGCTTTAAGTATGTAAATTAGTTTTGCTAAAATAGCCACATTTACAAATAAATATTTAATTTTTTGGTGGGCTATTGTAAATGAGATTATTGCCTTAATTTGTTGCTCTCCTTGTTCGCTATTTGTGTAAAGAAAGGGTACTGATCTTTGCATGTTAATTTTGTATCCTGTTGCTTTGTGGAAGGAGTTAATTAGCTCTAAGTGTTTTCTGGGCTCTGGTTTAGCTCAGTTGGTAGAGCATTCCTCTGCACTCTATGAAGACCTGGGTTCAATCCCTAACACCACAAAAAAGGGAGAAGGATGTGACAATCTGCTTTGGAGGCAATCCTGAAACAATCAGCTAATGAAAACATTATAGGGTCACTATAACTTGGACCTGACTTGATGGTACCTAACAACAACAGGTTTATCTAGAGGAATTTGGGGGGTACTTTTTGTAACAGATTGTATCAACCATGAATGAGGGTAATTTGACCTCTTCTTTGCCTATCTATATCCCTTTGATTTTTTTCTCTTGCCTGATTACTCTGGCTAGGACATCAATCATAATATTGAATATGAGAGGAGAGAGTGGACATCTTTGTCTTTTTCTTGATCTTAAAGAGAATGTCTTCAATTTTTCTGCTTTTAATATGATATTGGATGTAGGTGTGTTGTAGATAGCCCATATGATGATGAGGTATTTCTCTATTATACCTATCTTATCCAGGGCTTTTATCATTAACGGATGTTACACTTTGTCAAAGGCCTTCTTAGCATCAATTGGCATTATCAGTTGATTTCTGTCTGCAAGTCTCTTGATACTTTAAAGTACATTGATTTTCATATGTTGACCCAGCTTTGCATTTGTGGAATGAAACCCGCTTGATCATGGTATATGGTCTTTTTCATGTGTTGCTGAATTCAGTTTGACAGAATTTTATTGAGGATTTTTGTGTCTATGTTCATCAGGGAAATTGGTCTATAGTTCTCTTTCTTTGAAGTATCCCTGCCTGGTTTTGGTATCACAGAAATTCTGGTTTTGTAGAATGACTTTGGAAGTGCTGCTTTCTTTTCTACCTTATGAAATATTTTGAGGAGAATTGATATTAATTCTTTGAATGTTTGATATAATTTTGCTGTGAACCTGTCGGGACATGGGCTTTTCTTTGTTGGGAGATTTTTATTACTGTCTCTATTTTGGTGAATGTAATGGTCTGTTTAAATTGCTTATGTCCTCTGATCTTGCTTTTAGTAATTTATATGTGTTAATGAACTTTTCAATTTTTTCTGTATTTTCAATTTTTTGAGAGTACAACTTCTCATAGTATTCCCTGATGATCTGGATTTTGTTGCTATCAATGGTTCTGGCCTCATTCTCATCTTTGCTTTTTAAAATTTGTGCATTTTCTTTTTTTCTTTTGGTGAGACTGGGTAGGAGGGTGTCAATTTTATTAATATTTTCAAAGAACCAGCTCTAAGTCTCATTCTTTGAATTATCTGTTTGGGCTCTAATTGGCATATCTCTGCCTTGATCTCTTTTTTCTCCCTTACTTTATTGGTAAATGTTGGTGTAGTACAGAGTAATACAGCATTGGCTTTTGTGCACCTATCACATGATATTTGGTTATACTTTTATCAACTTACAATGTTTATGGAAACTTTTGACGAATATATAGTAAAACTCATATGCATTTTTGAGTTACATTCCCCTACTTTCCCATGTACTCATTAAGTTGCATCATTTACATTGAGATTATCCTCTCCCCCTTTATCTATCTACATTGATTCTCTTCCCCATCCTGCCTTCTGCAATCTTTGCTTCCTTTTGCTCATTCTTTCCTTCCTTTTTGTACACTTTATATTGTCCCTTCTTCACTAAGTTTAAGTGTGGAATTTTTTACACCAACTTATGTATAAGATATTTTCTTCCTTTAAGTAAAATTCAGCTCCCACATATGAGTGAGAACATATGGTAATTCTCTTTCTGGCTGTGTTCATTCACTTAATATGATATTCTCAAACTCCATCCATTTTGGCACAAATGACATTATTTCATTTTTTATTGCTGAGTAGTATTCCATTGTGTATATGTAACATAAATTTTTTATCCATTCTTCTGTTGATGGGCACTTTGGTTGGTTCCATATCTTTGCCACTGTGAAGAGTGCCACATTGAATATGAAGATGCAGTCTCTGTGGTATGATATAGCTCTGTGATATGATGACTTGTCTATGTTTGGGTATATTCCCAGTGGTGGTATAGATGGGTTGTATGTCATTTCTGTTCTTAGTTTTCTGAGGCATCTCCATATTGATTTCTAAAGTGGTTGAACAGTCTCACCAATAGTGTAAGATGGTTCCTTTTTCTCCACAATCTCACCAGCATTGTTATTACTTGTTTTGTTGGTCATGGCCATTCTTACTAGACATAGGTAGAATCTCAGAGTTGTTTTGATTTGCATTTCCCTAATGGCTAGGGGTCTGTAGCTATAGCTAGCATCTGACCCCACCCTATCTCAGAAGCTAAGCAGTGTTGATCCTGTTAGTCCTTGGATGGAGACCACCTGGGAATTCCAGGTGCTGCAGGATAGGGAGAAGGATCTGGCAATCCATCCCCAAAACAATCTGCCATTGAAAACCTGTGAATAGCAGTGAAGCACTGACAGTAGTGCCACAAATAGCACAGTGTCAGGAAGTGTTTGTTTCCTTTTGTCATACATAGTGGTGCTATGAGTCAGATGTGACTTTACAGCATGTAACAACAGCAATGGTTAGGGATATTGAACATTTTTTCATGTGCTTCTTAGCTTTATGAGCTTTTTCATTTGAGAACTATCTGTTCATTTTCTTTGCCCAATTGTGTATCTGTTGTCTTGGGATTTGCCTTCTTGAGTTCTTTATAAATTCTGGACATTAGTCCTCTGTCAGACATGTAGGGTGCCAAGATTTACTCCCATTCACTGGGTTCTTCCTTAACTCTGTTGATTGTTTCCTTTGCTGAACAGAAGCTTTTAAATTTCATATAATCCCATTTGTCAATCCTTGGTGTGATTTCTTGAGAAATTAGAGTCTTATTAAGGAAATACTTTCGTATGCCTATGTGTTAGAGCACGTTTCTCATCTTTTTTTCTAGTAGTTTTGAGGTTTTGGGTTTTATGTTGTGGCCTTTTACCCATTTTGAGTTGACTTTTATGAAAATTGAGAGGTATAGTCTGTTTTCATTTTTCTGTATTTGGAAATCCAAGTTTCCCAGCATCATTTGTTGAAGAGGCTATCTTTTCTCCAACTTGTGTGCTTAGCCCCATTGTCAAAGATCAGGTGGCTATAGTTGCATATGTATATCCCTGGATCTACAATTCTGTACCACTGGTCTTCAGGCCCATTTTTGTGCTAGTACCAAGCAGTTTTTGTTACTATAGCCCTATAATATAGTTTAAAGTCAATAATAGAGATCCTACCTGCACTGGTTTTGCAGCTTGAAATTGTTTTGTCTATATGTGGTCTTTTGTGTTTCCATATGAATTTTTGGATTATTTTTTCCTTTTCTGCAAAGTCTGTTATTGGAATTTTAATGAGGATTGCATTAAATCTGTAAATTGCTTTTGGTAGTATAGCCATTTTTACAATACTGATTCTTCCAATCCATAAGCAGGGGAGGTCCTTCCACCTTCTAATAGCCTCTGATTTCTTTCTTTAATGTTTTGAAGTTTTCCTTGTAAAGATTTCCAGGACCTTTGGTTAGACTGATTCCTAAGTATTTAAGTTTTTGATTGGCTATAATGAAAGGGATTGTTCCCTTAATTTCCTTCTCTTCTGCCAAGAGTTGGTGTAACAGAAGGCTACTGATTTTTGAGTGCTAATTTTATATCGTGGTACTCTGTTGAAGGAGTTAATTAGGCCTAAGGGTTATGTAGAAGAGTTTTGGGGGTCCTTTAGGTAAAATGTAATGTTGTCCATTAGTGAGGATAATTTGACCTCTTCCTTGCCCATCTGTATCCCTTTGATTTTTCTCTCTTGTCTGATTGCTCTAAGTAGGAATTTGATCACCAAATTGTATAAGATAGAGACTACCCTTGTCTTGTTCCTGATCTTAGAAAAAATGGTTCATATTTTTCTCCATTTGATATGATATTGGCTGTCGGTCTGTCATAAATGGTCTTTATGATGTCAAGAGATTTTCTTATTATGGCTGTCTTCTCCAGGGTTTCTATCATGAAAAGGTATTGCATTTTATCAAAAGCCTTCTCAACATCAATTGAGATGATCATGTGATTTCTGTTTGGAAGCCTCTTGATTTGTTGAATTACATTGATTGATTTTTATATGTTGGACCAGCTTTACATCTGTGGAATGAAGCCCATTTGATCAAGATATATGATCTTTTTAATGTGTTGCTGAATTCTGTTTGCCAGGATTTTGTTGAGAATTTTTGCATCTATGTTCATTTGGGAAATTGGTTTATAGTTCTCTTTTTTGACATGTCCCTGCCTTGTTTAGGTATCAGGGTGATGATAGCTTGATAGAATGAGTTTGGGAGTGCCCCTATTTTTTCTACTTTTTGAAATAGTTTGAGGAAAATAGATATTAATTCTTTGAATGTTTGATAGAATTCTGCTGTGAATCTGTTGGAACATGGGCTTTTCTTTGTTGTGAGGCTTTTTATTACTTCCTCTATTTTGGTGTATATAATAGGTCTGTTTAGATTGCTTATGTCCTCCAGGCTTAATTTTGGTAAATTGTATGTGTTAATAAATTTATCCATTACTTCTGTATTTTTGTTTTTTTATGGAAGTACAATTTCTCAAAGTATTCCCTCATGGTTTTCTGGATTTCATTGGTATTGGTGGTTATGATTCCTTCTCATCTCTAATTTTTTAAAATTTTGGTCTTTCATTCTTTTGGCTAACTGATTGAGGGTATCTATTTTATTAATCTTTTCAAAAAAGATTCTTCTATTAAAAGAAATTATTAAAAGATATCTTTTATTAATCTTTATTAATCTTTTCAAAAAATAAGCTCTTAATCTCATTAATTCTTGGAATTGTCTTTTTTAGATTCTAATTGAGATATCTCTGCCTTGATCTTGATCATTTCTGAGTGCTCCTTTTGAGATTGATTTGTTGTTGGCTTTCTAATTCATTGAGATATGGCATTAAGTCATTTACTTGGGCCCTCCCTAACTTATTGATGAAAGGGCTCACTGCTATGAACTTCCCTCTTAGGACTGCCTTTGCTGTGTCCAAGAAAATTTTGGTAGTATGTGTTTTCATCCTCATTTGATTGCAGGGATTTTTAAATTTGCACTTTAATTTCTTTGATAACCCATTTGTCATTCAGCAGTGTATTATGTAGTCTCTATGAATTTGTAAAACTTCTGAAGTTTTTATTTTGAGTTCTAATTTTATTCTCTTGTGATATGACAAAGTAGAGGGGATGATTTCTAATTTTTTTGTATTTGTTGAGTCTGCCTTGATCTTACTAATTTCCATCTACATTCTCCTTTTGTGATTGTGTTATTTTTGGCTTTCTAGTGAAAGGGCTAACAAAGGGCTGAGATTTAACAAGGGCTGGGATTTAGTTCAGTTGGCAGAGCACTTCTCTACAGACTCTGAGGTCCCAAGTTCAATTCCCAACACCACAAAAATGGGAGAAAGACATGGCAACCCACTCCCCAGGCAATCCTGAAACAATCACCCATTGAAAACCCTTTAAGAATTGCTATGAGTCAGATACAACTTGATGGCACCTAACAACAACAGTTCACTAAGATGTGTCACTAAGTTATTTAATTGGACCTTCCCTAACTTATTGATGAAGATACTCATGGTGATGAACTTCTGTCTAAAAACTGCCTTTGCTTTATCTCACTTATTTTGATAGGATGAATTTTCATCCTCATTTGATTGTAGAAAGTTTTAAATTTCTTCTCTGACTTCTTCAATAACCCATTGGCCATTCACCAGTGTATTATTCAGTCTCCTTGAATTTGTAACATTTCCAGAATTTTTCTTGCTTTTGAATTCTAGTCTTTTTCCATTGTGATCTAATGAGGAACAGGTGTGATTTCTACTTTATTGTATTTTGAGGCCTTTTTATGGACTAATATGTGGTCTATCTTAGAAAAAGTTCCATTTGGTGCTGAGAAGAATGTGTATTCTGCATCTGGTAGATGGAATATTCTGCAGACATCTGTAAGGTCCAGTTGATCTATGGTGCTACTGAAGTCTTTCATTCCTCTGTTCATTTTTCCCTTGATGGCCTATCTGTGGGTGAAAGTGGGGTATTAAAATCTCCCATAATTATTGTCTCTGACTTAATGTATTCCTTTATTTCCAGTGAAGTTTGTTTTATGAAGCTAGGTGCCCCTGCATTTGGTGAGTAAATTTAAAGTATTCTTATGTGTTCCTTTTACTAATATATAGTGCCATTCTTTGTCTCTTCTGATTAGTTTGAAATTGAAGTCTAAGTTGTCCAAAATTAGTACCATAGGTCTGCTTTTTTTGTTTGTTTGTCTCCCATGTGCTTGGTATATTATTTTCTTGCCTTTAATTTTCAGTCCTTATGACTTTTATTGGTGAAGTGAATCTCTCGAAAGCTGCATTTCAAGGATTTATGTTTTTTGATCCAATTGGCCAGTCTATGTCTCTTGATTGGTGAGGTAAGACCATTTGTATTCAGAGTACTTTTTGAGAGTTGCTTATTATTCTGCACCAACTTTGTACTTTTTAATAATTTTGACTCATATTTTTCCTATTTTTTTCTTAAATTCCCCTCATGTTTATCATTCATTCCTCTGATCTTGCATTTGGCATTGTCTTACCTCTCCTGTTTGCTTGTTGGCTATGAATCATTTAAACAAGGCAATATCATGGAATGTTTTGCATTCACCATCTATTTTAAAACATAACTTCACAAGATAATGTAATCTTGGTTGGCAGTTATTCTTTTACAGGACTTGGATGATTTCTGTCCAAAGTTTCCTTGCCTTTAATGTTGTTGTTGGAAAGTCCACTGTTACTCTGATGTGTTTGCCTTAGTAAGTGAATTGGCATTTCTCTCTTGTAGATTTTAGAATAGCTTCTTTGCTCTCTAGATTTAGCATTCCAATTATAATGTGTCATGGGGAGTATCTTTGTAGTCTACTCGGTTTGGGGTTCTGAATGTTTCAGTTGTATAGGTATCTGTCTCTTGCCTTAGATTTGGGAAGTTCTCATCAATATCTCTTTGAATAAATTTCCCAATCCTCTTGGACTGTTTTCAGCTCCTCTATGAAAACCCTGAATTTGTAGTTTTCATTTCATTTTATCAAGTATCTCTTGAAAATCTTGCTCATACTGCTTCATCTTTCTTTTCATCTTGGCATCTGAGGAAATAAGATCCTCTACTTTCTCTTCAGCTTCAAGTATACTATTTCTAGCTTCATCTAGTCTAGATACTGAAGATTCTATTCTAGTACTGAGTTGATTAATTTTGCTTTGCATCTGATGGACCTCTGCTTGTTTATTCAGGATTTCAATTCTCTGGAGAATTTTTCTTCCAAAATAAATACTTTTTATCCAGTGAATCAATTGTTCCCATGGTGGTATCTTTGAAGTCTTTTAGTATATTTGTACGCAGGCAACATAAGCAGGGTTCTAAATTTTCCGTCAGGTATCTCCAGTATTCTGGTTACCCTGAAATTATCTGTTTAAGAGTTTTGATCTATAGGATCTTCTCATCTAGTGTGACATTACATATTTTGTGTATTTTTCTGTTGAGGTTTGCCCATTGCTTTGTCTGAGTGCTAGGTCTCACCTCTGT
The DNA here is from genome assembly GCA_007922755.1 of Pedetes capensis. Classification (NCBI taxonomy): domain Eukaryota; kingdom Metazoa; phylum Chordata; class Mammalia; order Rodentia; family Pedetidae; genus Pedetes; species Pedetes capensis. Next base: position 10,391 of record VMDO01039064.1, read on the forward strand.
GTGTAGTTTCTCCCTCTACATTCCTGTGAATTTGTATGATGACAGGTCACTTGCAGTTTTCTCTCCCCCAACACTCTTGTAGTTTCCAGGCTAGATGTCTGGTGTCTAGCTCCCCCTTCAGGCTCTGCATTCAGTACTCCTACCTCACTTCTCCCCATACCCTGTGTTCCTGGGTCACAATTGCCCCACCACATAAACTATGTATCTTATACTCCTTGGGCCCTTGGCACTACTTTACCACATTGCAAGCTCTCCTAAGCCCCAAATGCACCTTATTCTGAACAACCTTTCTTACACTTTGGCATCCAGCAGCACTAACCACTCTTTTCTATCCCCTAAACTCACCACCTTTCAATTTGTCTCCCTCTGGCTCACAGTTCCAGTGGCTTCAGAGGCCAGGTTGGTGACTACCTATCTCCAATGAAAAGCAAACAAACAAAAACAAAAATACAATCCGCAGATCCTAGGCCCTACAGTGTGGACATGTTGCCCAGCCTCCTCCCAGGAAAGTCCTGAAAACTTTAATTTTTTTTCTTTTTCTTTTTTTGCCCACAGTCCCTCTAGTCACCTATGGACATTCCTAGAGGGGTCCACCTTGCCTCCCACCAGCCATGTGCCACCAGGGATGGTCCTGATACATGTTTCTTTGTTGTGCATCCTTGCTGGGGGTTTGTTGTACTTCCTACCAACTACTCCTAGTTAGGAAGGGCCCTGACCTAACTCTCTTCAACTGTGTGCCCTCGTGGACTGCTCCACCTTGCCTCCTAACAACTGTGCACCATCAGGGATGAGTCCATCATACCATTCTCTAGCTGTGCACCTCTTGAAAGGCTCCAAGTCCTCCAAAGCCCTCTGGTGCCATATTCCCTGAGGATGAGGATTATGGAGAGTTACCCCACCATTTTGTCCTCTTTTCTGTCATTCTAATTTCTACTATTTGGTTAGTTGTCCTCATGCTATCCCACTTTTCTTTTCTTTCTTTTTTTTTTTTTGTGGTACTGGGGTTTGAACCCAGGGCCTCGCACTTGCATGCTTTGCAAGTGCTAGACCACTGGCCTGCACCTCTACTACCCCATTTTTTTACTTTTTGAGACAGGGTCTCGCTAAGTTACCCAGACTGCATCTGGTCTCGAACTTGCCTCCTGCCTCCATCTCCTGAGCTGCTGAGATTGTGCCATCATGCCCGGTTTGTCCCACTTTTCTTGATAATTAAAGCTGCATTCCACTCATTTTATAGTTTGAGTAGAGAATATCATGATTTCCCCTATTTTCTTCCCTGACTGAAGCGTGGCTGTTGACCATCTGCCCTCATAACTAGAACTCCCATTCCTGATTTTAGTAATTTGATTCTTCTTCTTTTTTCTTAGTCATATAGATTTTGTTGACATCTTGATCACTTCAAATGAAACATTTTAGTTAATTTCTGTATTATTTTTCTATTCTTTAATTCATTAATTTGCAATCTAATTTTTATCATTTCCACCTTCTTACTTTATTTACTTTCTCTATTTTCATTGTCTTAAGTTTGAAAATTTATTGATTTTCAGGCTTATTTTTGATATAAGCACTTACAGCTCTAAATTTCCATCCAAGCATTGCTTTAGCAGCATTTGGTAAACTTTAGTTTATTGTGTTTTCATTTTTATGCATCTCAAACTATTCTTGAATTTCAGATTTTATTTTTGATTCCTTCTTTGACTCGTTGGTTACTTAGAAATGTGTTATTTAATTCCCACTTATGTTTAATTCCTCACTTTTTTTCCTGTCCTCGGGAGTTAAACCTGGGGCCTCATACATGCTCTATCACTGAACTGCACCTCTCAGCCCCTTAAAAAAAATTTTTTTTTTTTTGAGACAGGATCTTGCTAAGTTGCATAGGCTGCCTGTGGCCTAGAGCTGGTGATCCTTCTGCCTCAGCTTTCCAAGTAACTGGGATTACAGGCCTGAGCCACCATACTTGGCCTCACGTTTCCTTTTTGTTTTCAATTTCATTCCATTGTGGTCAGAGGACATACTTAGTATGTGTTTCATTCTTTTAAATTTATTCAGGTTTGTTTTATGGACTTGTATATCATCTATCTTTTTGAAATGTTCCATGTTCACTTGATAAGAATGTATATTCTGCTATGGTTTTGTGGAGTGTTCTGTAAATGTCTTATTATTTTATAGTGTTTCTCAAATCTTCTAGTTCCTTGTTGACCTTCTACCTGCTTGTTCTATCTATTATGAAAAATGGGACATTGAAGTCTCCAACTGTAACTGTTGGACCATGTATTTCTCCCTTTAATTCTGAGTTTTTGCTTCATGGATTTTGGATTTGTGTTGCTAAGTGCATGTTTATTTTTGAAATCATTATACCTTCCTAATGAATTGACTTTTATAAGACTTCCCACTCCATCTTCAGTAACTTTTTTTAAAGCCTATTTTATCTCTAGTATGGTATGCCAGCTTTAATATGGTTACTGTTTTCATGTCTTTTCTCATCTTTCTACTTTCATCTGATTTGTGTCTTTGTATCTTTGAATCTAATACTTGTCTCCTCTAGAGAGCATGCAGGTAGCTAGATCTTGTTTGTTTAAATC
>VMDO01039065.1:0-12971 GCA_007922755.1 Pedetes capensis
GAGGATTTTAATCATGTATCCAACCAGAATGTATTCTAAGTGCTTATTAGTGTCCACGCACTAAGTTGTTGAGGATACAGAAGTCCTAAAGCAGGCTCTGATTTGGAGAATCTCTCAACCTGAAATAAGACTGAAATGTACAGGAACAAAGTGTTCTTTGCCACAAGGTATCTGAACATGGTCAATGCCTGTCCTTCAAGTAGGTGGACTAAGTGGGTACATAGTGCATATGAGAAATTATTCAAGTTCAGCATAACACCAAACATCGTTTCAGCACAATACATTACATATCCATTACATCATTATCATTTGAAACTCAAAGTAACTATACAAGATAGATATTATTACCTGTACAAATGAGTAAACTAAGGTTCAGGGAGTCTAATTTGACAATTAGTCCTCCTGAGCCAGGTAGCTGAACCAGTATCTGTTGAATCTGGGTCTCCTGATTTCATTTTCCAGATTAGACATTTTTATATTTAAATGCTCCTTTATTTTAAGACAGAATCCAGTCCTATCAAGTAAGAAATGGTTCTAGAGAAATGGGAGCATTATTCTCAGAATGACACTTCCCTGCTGCTTTTAGAGTTTCCAGCCATGCTCAAGTATTAGGGCTTGATAGAAAATAGAAATCTCATCCTGGCTGGTAGGAACAACTAGTGACTTTGCTGATTGAATCTGTTCTATTGTTCTGTAGCCTAGGCAAGAAGAACACTGATTAAGAACATTTATTCTGCCACCTTTACAAAACCTTTGCCAGATACACATACAACATATTTAGGTTTTTGTAGTAATCAAGACTTATGGCAAGATTAAGAGCCAATTCAGAAACTTCTCTGGCAGTTGAGATTGCTGCTTGTATGTCTGGTTTTACCTCCTTTAGCTGTAAATTTAGAGTTTCTTTTATTTGCTCATTATGTACAATTCCACCCAATCTAGAACCAACTGTAATGAGGGATTTCCATAAATGCCAAAATTTTTTAGGGATATGTACATCTGCTAAAGGCCTTTTAACACCAAGTCATATCACAAAATATAGTTTATAATATTTATGATAATAATTATGAGAATATTATATGGAACTATTAATCATTTTATTTATATTTTAGTCAGGAAAAAGCAAAATTATTTCTCATCAATAATACAATCCCCAGCATTTTATTTAACCAATATAAGACATAAGGTAAAATATGGAGAAAATATTGAATGTTAATATATAATCAAATGTTGTGCAATACTTGAAGTTACAATCAAGGTATACTCTATCTCATGACCTAATATATAATCATACCTCATTTAATTTATCCATTTTCTAGTGGTATGGAAGGTCATGGACATTTTATACTAATATGTACAAGAGAGATACTGTTTGTTCCATAAAAAGATAAAATAATTAATAGAAATTTACACTAAATGATAAAATAAGGCAAGGCAACATATTTAATGTTAAGAGCTATTGGTGATAAACCAAAACACAGTTACAAAAAGAAGTACCCTTTTTACGTAGCAGAACACTGGCATGTTTCCGTCCATTTCGGTTTTCCACATGGCAGGTATAATTGGCCAAGTCAGCCTCCACTACTGAGTCAAAGATGAGTGTCAACTCAACTTCTTTTTCTCCAAGGTGTTCTTTGAGGAGCCTGAAATAAAGATAGTATTCTTGGCTGAACTTGTCTGAATTAGGCAGAAAGCAGCTATATGAAGTCTATGAACACTCACCCTCCCCACCCCACCCAGGATTCTGGTGGGCACAGTTAGGTCTGGTTGGGTATATGTGCATGTGAGACCTCCAACAAGAAAAGACAGAGTGGCACTTGACCTGAAGAACAAATGGGAAAGAAAAGAAGCAAGGAATTCACTCAGCGCAAAGAAATGTTAATGTGTCATTAGATGTTGATACATGAAGTCAGTGTGATTTTTATGTCAGAAAGGAGGAAGCCTTTGGTTCTACATTTTAAACTGAGTTTATGAAAACTAATTGGACTTCTTCACCATGGCATGAACAACAAGAATCTGTAAGCATATAGGTTTTGTGTTAGAAGTTTAGACAGCAGTGAGGTAAGGGCTAAAGAAAATGATCATGAAGGTGGTGACCATTATGAAAAAGTAAACTGAAGGTGGTTAGTGGCCTTCTATCAACAAATACCAGGAGAAGCGTGTTCTCTTCTTTTCTCTTACCTGTTGTCAAATGCAGTAATGGGCCCTGCTCTCCAACCCACTAATGATGCTTCCCCTTACCCCCATAGCCCTGATTTCTACAAACACTGCTCCACATTTGCCCTTCTGTTTTCCACCCTCACAGAAGAAACCCTGCTTTCTACTTCCTCAAGTGAAATTGCAAAGGGCCATCAGTGGCCAGGAACAGGTGTTTGCATAGAGGCTGAGTTGCCAAGATTCTTTCCTGAGGGGTGCAAATCATCTTTCTTTGAAGAGTTATATTTTCACCAGTGATCAGCTACCTTTTGAGTGAGGTGACTGTGAGTGCCTTGGTGACTTTTCTATATCCTCCTGACTTTGAGCACAGGAGCAAATCATGAGTTAAAATGGTGCCACACTTGCAGTTAAGTTCTGGGTAGGTACTTAAATATGTATGTTGTTGTTGTTGTTGTTAGGTGCCGTCGAGTCAATTATCTGACTCATATCGACCCTCATAGGGTTTTCAATGGCTGACTGTTTAGGGATTGCCTTGCGAGTGGATTGCCAGGCCCTTCTCCCATTTTTGCGGTGCTGGGAATTGAACTCAGGACCACAGAGACTGCAGCGCAGTGCTCTACCAACTGAGCTAAATCCCAGCCCATGTATGTTAGTAAATACAAAATATTTTATATGGACATTTGGGAATGTAGAAGAAATTCTTATCTTCTTTATTGACATTTGAATTTGAATGCAGACAAGACCCTTGATTTATTGGCATTGAGCATAAAGTTGGAAAAGAAAGCTGTGCTTGAAAAAAACTGAATTCTAAGTATAGGCCTCTCATTTACAAACTCAAGCAAGGTCCTTGAAAAGTTATCAACTTAGTGTACCTCAATATAATTCATCCTTAAGTTGAGAAAAATAACTACCATAATTAACTTTGTTGTGAGAGTAAAATAGGTTAAAGTGATTTGAAAAGTAAATTGTTGTTGTTAGGTGCCATCGAGTCATATCTTACTCATAGCAACCCTCATAGGATTTTCAGTGGCTGATTATTTCAGAATTACTTCAGGAGTGGATTGCCATGTCGTTCTCTCATTTTGTGCAGCGCTGGGGATCAAACCTAGGGGCTCAGAGACTGTAGAGCAGCGTGCTATCAACTGAGCTAAACCCCAGCCCCTTGGAAAGTAAATAGCACTATTCTATTTACATTTTATTATCTGAAGGTAGATTGCTTAGATTTTAGCACCTTTAAAAATATTTGTGTTTAGGATTGGGTTGATTTACTCTATTGTGGCTTCTCTTTTAGAAATGGAGGGGTTAAAGCTGAATTGGTAGAAGTTTCTAGAATCTGAGAATATTCTGTACTAATATCTGAAGCTCAAATTATATTCCAAATTGACACACTTTTAGAATTAAACCTGTTTCTATTCCCTTCTAATATACAGACCTCAGAGCTCAAAATAGTGGCAACCACAGCTCAAGTAAATCTTCCCTTCACATTTATGTACTATCACTGAACTCAGCAAGTATAAAAATGTTCTTAACTGAATTTTTGAGTCTACATCTTACTAGTCTCTTTATATTAATTCATTTTCCTTCTAATTGCTATAGTTTCCTCCTCATTCATCTCTCTCAACACATACTTAACCAAGACAAAAGCATGGATTTACTATGGGCATGGATTACATTGACTTTTGATCTCTCCATTTTCTCCCTAGTCTTGGAAAATCCCACCACACTCAATAGTTTGAGCTTTGTGTGACCTACTGTGAAAGAACCCACTGTATTTGCAGAGGCCACACAGGTACCACAAATTCAGTATGATTTAAAGTTTCACATGGAAGGCAGCCACAGCCTCTGCCAGGCATGGGGCAGAAATCTGATCCTGTTCCTCTCCACCAAGTCTTTCCCTCTGCATTTCTAATGCTGTTTCCAAAAACAGATCTTCATGAGCTGCAGAAAGAATTTGGAGAGAGCATTTGAAAAATGAACCTTGGTCCATCTATTAATATATATGAGGTGTCTTAATTATCAGGTCTTAAAAATATAGAGGTGACTTGATTTTGAGGAATTAAAGAACAGGATGGTGCTTATGTCTACAAATCACTCTGTAGAACAGCCATAATATTCTTCCAAATATTGACATGTAGCAATCCATTAATGATACTTTGTCAGTCCCTAATATGTGCCTTGCTCTGGGTTACATATTTGAAAATTTAAAAAGTTTGATTTCTGCTCCCATTAAGATTTAAATTTTAAATGAGAATACAAAATTTACACAACTTAAAAAGTACAGGAGCAATGAAATAAAACAGGGTGATATAATTATGCTTAAAATGGAATTACAGTGCAGGAAGAGACAACCAAAAATAGTTAGAAATGGATTGAGAAACTGATTATACAAAAAGAGAGGGTTTCCCTGAAGAGAAGACAGTAGCACCTTTTGGCAGAATGTGTAAGAAACACTAAAGAAACTGGTTTTAGGATGAACCATATATGTGAAGGGATCCTGAGATATACTTCAAGTGACCTCAGAAATATCTCATGGATTTCAAGGATTAACATTGGGGGTGATAAGAACCATGTGAATTTTGATTTATTTTTAACAGCTTCATTTGGACATAATTGATATATAAAATTGCACATATGAAATTTATATAAATTTTGGAAATATCCATATGTCCACAAGTATGATAACCAAAGGAACCCAAGGGTTAACATTCAAGGTAATTTATATGTAGTAGTGAGCTGGGATTTATCTCAGTTGGTAGAGTGCCACTCTGTAGTCTCTGAAGTCCCGAGTCCCAGCACCACAAAAATGGGAGAAGGACGTGGCAACCCACTCCCAAGGTGATCCTGAAAAAAAAAAAAATTCTGCCATTGAAAACCCTATGAGGGTTGCTATGAGTCAGAGGACATGAGTTGACGGAACCTAACAATAATAACAACAACATATGTAGCAGTGAACACTAAAAAAAAATTAAAAATCAACTCAAATGATGGAAATCACTATATTCAAGATTTTTATTTATTTTTAAAAATATTGCTCAAAAGAATTTGGAAATTGTCACTCCCAACCTTACGCACCAAAAAAGCTGAATGAATGAAAAATGATCAACTCATCTTACATCCATCAGGTAATTGAAGTTACAGGTCAAACTCCTGTTCCCAAATACAGACAATCATAGTGTACTAGAATCAGAATCCTAGGAGCTAGAACAAATACCAGTAGGTAGATGTAACCTATAACTGAATACAACATACACATGTATTGAAACATTAGATGGTACTCATTAATATGTACAATTTTTGTGTTTTTATGTATCAATTAAAAATAAATTCTAATAAACTATAATTGGTGAAATTCTGGATGTCCATTATGGACAAGTTTGAGAGCTACAAACCCCATGTGACATAATCTTAGGAGGACTTCACACTTGCATGAGTTTCGCCTACTAGAGCACTAGGAGTCCTCAGGGTGATCAGATAAAGGTCCCTTTATGCTTCTGTCAGGTAGAAAGGCACAGACTTTCACTTAAAAAAGTGAGCCCAGAACACTCTGTTCACCTTTTTCAAAATCTTCCTTCAAGGGAAACTAGTTATTACAGCTTAAACTACTTAGGTCTTACCAAAGTCTGACCTACCTGGGAGAAAGGAAATACCCAACTCCAGATACCTCTACTTGTCTTGTCTCACCCATAGGGATGGGAAATTGAAAAACACTTATGAAGATAACAGTCCATGGGCATAGGCTCAGTAAAAGATTGAGCCCTCATCAATTATTACCACCACCTAAATTAGGCTCCTGTATGAAAACAAACCTAAATTTTAGTCAAAAGAACTGGCGATCTAAGGCCCTGTTTAAGAAGTATTCTCTAGCAAACCTCAACAGAAACAGTGGAGATAAAAACTAGTTCACCAGAGGAAATTTTACCCTCTCATTCTTACAGCTATAATGAACAGTAAACACAGCCTAACTCTCACTCAGGTGAAAGCAAAATCTCCTATTAAAGACCCACTTACCTCAGCTTCTTTTACCCTCTACATCACGTCTGGTTTTCAACAAAAATTATGACATGCTAAAAAACAACAGACAAAACAAAACAATAAGCTGGCATTATGGTGCATGCCTGTAATCCTAGAAACTTGGGAGGCTGAGGCAGGAGAATTGTAACTTCAAGACCAAAACCAGCCCAAGAAATTTAATGAGACTATGTCTCAAAATAAAAAAAATAAAATAAAAAGTCCTGGGGTGCAGCTAAGTGGTAGAGTACTTGCCTAGCATGTGTGAGGCTCTGCGTTCAATCCCCAGTACTGAAAACAAAATAAGAAAAGAAAAAGAAAACAACAAAACAACAATAACAACAAATGTCTTCATAGTTTGAAGAGACAAAGCAAACACCAGAGCAAACTCAGATATGACAGAGACTTTAGAATCATGAAACTGGGGATACAAGATAACTATGGTTAATATCTCCCATGTGTCTGTCAGCTTGTCATGCTGTGGGAGCTTCCATGTTGATGTGATACTGAAAACTTTGTCACCAGTATCTCAGACACCAGTAGGGCCACCCATGGTGGACAGGTTTCAGCTGAGCTTCCAGACTAAAACAGATTAGGGAGAAGGACCAGGAAGTGGACTCCTGAAACAATTATCCACTGAAAACCCTATGAACAGCAGAGAAGCACTGTTAAATATAGTGCCAGAAAATGAGCCCCTCAGGTTGGAAGGCATTCAAAAGCAACTGGGGAAGAGTTGACTCCTCAAAGTAGTAGTTGTTACTGTTAAGGGCTGTTAAATTGGATTGACTCATAGCGACCCTCATTGTTGTTAGGTGCCGTCGAGTTGGCATCCGACTCATAGCGACCCTCATAGGGTTTTCAATAGCTAATTTTTTCGAGATTGTTTTCTGGAGTGGACTGCCACATCATTCTCCCATTGTTGTGGTGCTGAGGATTGAACCTGGGTCCTTAGAGAGTACAGAGCAGGCATTCTAGCAATTGAGCTCAACTCCAGCCCTCCTCAAAGTAGAGGAATTAATGACAGGAATTAAGTAGTGACCCTGGGACATCCATTTGCTGCTGTGACACATCTGAAAAGGAGAAGAAACACAGTGGCTGCAATAATGGGCTCAAACAAACAAGATCCTGTCTGTGTATGGCACAGGGTCAGGTAGTGTTTTGTTCTGTGATAGATAAGGTCGCTATGAGTTGGACAGCTTGACCACACCAAATAACAACACAGTTAATAGGCTAAGGGCTCTGATGTAAAAAGTGGACACTATATTAACAGATGAGTAATATAACCAGAGAGAAGGGATTCCAGGAAAGAATCAAAAGGAAATGTAGAAATCAAAACAATGTACATAAGCAAAGAATATTTTAGATAGGCTATTCTGTAGACTGAACACAGCCAAAGAAAGATTCAGTGAACTTGAAGATAACAATAGAAACCTTCTAAATAGAAATGTAAATAAAAAAGGAATGAAAAATAATGTAACAAAATATGTAATAACTGCAGTATAATTGCAAAAGGAGTAAAGTACATGCATTGGAGTTGCCAGAAAGAAAAAAGAAGAAGGGAATAATACAAATATTAAAAGTAATAATGCTGAGAACTTTCCAGAATGAATGACAATTATCACCACAGACCCAGGTACCTCAAAGAACATGAAACAGAAATAAATAACAAAAAATTTGCATCTAGGCTAACCAGAGTCTAACAGCAGAATACCAAAGACAAAGAAAATCTTGAATGAAGTCAGAGAAAAGAACTTTACCTATAGAGGAAGAATAATGACAAATACATCAGACTTCTCATTAGAAACCATATAAACAAGAAGAAAGTGCAGTGAAATATTTAACGTAGTGAAAGAAAATCATCACAAACCTAGGATGTTATGTTCTGCTAAATTACCCTTCAAAAGTGAAGGCGAAATGAACACTTAGGCAAACAACAACTGGGGATTGTAACTAATAGAAAATGAAAATGTTAAAAGAAAATGATCAGACAACATGAAGATCACATGTCAGAAAATTGGATCTATGTAATGAAGGAAAGTGTGTTAGAGAAAGTCTAAACGAAGATAAGATAAAGACTTTTATTTTGTTATTCTTTTTTTTTCTTTTTTTGCAACACTTGGAGGTTGAACTCAGGGCCTTGCCTATACTTTGCAAGTGATCTATAACTAGGATGTACCCCCAACCCCTTTTTGATTTTTTTTTGAGTCAGATCTCACTAAATTACAGAGGCTGCCTTTGGCCTCAAACTTGTGATCCTCTTACCTTCACCTCCAGAGTTGCTGGGATTATAGGCCTGAGTCACCACTCCTGGCTTATTTTGTTATTCTTATCTGGCATACTAGTGTGTTCAAAATAAAAGCAATAACATGTTTATTGATTATTGCTTATAAATAGGCACGACTAATGACAGAAGTGTTACAGAGGACAGAATGAAGGAATGTGGAATACTCTGCTGAAAGGTAGTAGCACCACCTGTGAAGGAGGTTGGTTTTATTTGAAAGTGGACTTAGTTATAAACGTATATTGCAAACTCCAGGGATACTATAAAAATTTAAACATAATTGGCATGCTAAAAAAGCAGAGAAAATTGAATAAGATAAAATATTTAGTCAAAACAAGAGAAGGCAGAAAAAGTGGAAGACAAAAATATCAAACAAATGAAGAACAAGAACAACAAATAGAAAACTGATAAAAATATGGCAGATATTTTAAATAACTATAACAGTAATCACTATAACAGTAAAAGGCCCAATTATACCAACTAAAAGGCACATTGTTAAGGTGATTTAAAAGTCAAGGCCCAACTTGTATAATCTCTGTTAAAAAACTCACTGTAAGCCGGGCGTGGTGGCATACAGGAGGCAGAGGCAGGAGGATCACAAGTTTGAGACCAGAGGCAGTCTGAATAATTTAGCAAGACCCTGTCTCAAAACATACAAAAAATGGACTGGGGGTGCAGCTCAGTGATACAGCCCTTCCAAAGCATGCAAGCACGAGGCCCTGGATTTAACTCCCAATAACACACACACAAAAAAAAACCCTTCACTTTAGATAAAAAGACTGAGACAGATTAAAATAAATGGATGGAGAACAATATACTCTGTTAAAATTTTTAATGATGGGAGTAGTTATATATTACTTTCAGAAAAAAAACAGACAAGAAAAATCATCATGTGGTAGTCATGTAGCTCAGTGACAGAGTGGTTGCCTAGCATTCACAAGGCCCTGGGTTTAATCCCCAGCACCACAAAAAAAAAAAATTTATGATGGATAAAGAGGGGCCTTTCATAATAAAGGGGCCATTTCTAAAAGAATATGTAATAACCCTTAACAGGTATATATCTGTCTAAACATCAAAACATATGAGACAAAAATGGGAGTGCTACAAAAAGAAGTAGATGAAACCAGGAGACTTCAAAACCCTTCAATTAGTAATGCACAGATTCAGCATATGGAAAACCATTAAGGATGTAGTTGACCTGACCAACAACATTCGACAGGATCTAATAGACATTTATAGAATATTTCATCTAACAACAACAGAATATATATATACAAGGTCACATAAAAGATTCACTAAAACAGACCACATTCTGGGCCACAAAGACCTACCTAAGCAAATACATTGATGTTGTTGTTAGGTGCCCTCAAGTCAGATCTAACTCATAGGTTCATAGGAACCCAATGTACAAGAGAATGAAACACTACCAATTCTGTGCCAGGTGTACCATCATTTTTATCTTTAAGCTCATTGTTGCAGTCATTGTGTCAATCTATCTAGTTGAGGTTATTCATTTTGTGCATTGACCTGCCAATCTCCCAAATATGAGTCTTTCTCCAGAGATTGGTCTCTCTAGAAAACATGTCCAGAATATATCAGATGCAGTCTAGCCATCCTAGCCTCCAAGGAGCATTCTGGTTACACTTCTAGGACATATCTTTTAGGTCTTTTGGCAGCCCATGTTATATTCAATATTTGTCTCCAGTATCATAGTTTAAAAAGCATCAATTTTTGCCTGTGTCCCTTATTCGATGTCCAGCTTTCACAACCTTATGATGCAACTCATAATACCATGGCATGAGTCAGATACACTTTGTCTTCAAGGAGACATGTTTACATTTCAGCACTTTAAAGATGTCTTTTGAAATATCTTTTTATGCCTTTGATTTGTTGACTGCTGCTTCTGTGGTTGTTGCTTGTAGTATCAAGTAAAGCAAAACATTGGACAACCTCAATCTTTTCTCTATTTATCATGAAGCTGCATACTGACCTAGTTGTAAGGATTTTCGTTCTGTTGATATTGAGTTGCAATCCATACTGAAGGCTGTCTTCTTTGATCTTCATCAGTAAATATTTCAAATCCTCTTCACTTTCAGTAAGCAGAGTTGTATCATCTGTATAACACAGATTGTTAATGAGTCTTCCTCCAATCCTGCTGCTGTGTTCTTCTTCATAAAGCCAAGCTTGGATTAATTGCCCAGTATAGAGATTGAAGGACATGACAATCCACGCCCAGGTGATCCCAAAACAATCAGCAATTGAAAACCCTATGAGGGTCTCTATGAGTCAAACACAACTTGACCACACCTACCGACCAACCAATAGAGATTGAAGAGGTACAGTGAAAGGATACAGCCCTGACACATAGTTTTCTTGACTTTAAATCAGGCATTGTTTCCTTGTTCTGTTCGAACAACTGCCTCCTGCTCCATATTAGGAATCCTCATGAATATAATGAAGTGCTCTGGTATTCCCATTCTTTGCAATGTTATCCATATTTTATTGTGATCCACATAGTTAAATGTCTTTGCGTAATCAATGAAATATAGATAGACATTTTCCAATATTCACTGCTTTTGGCTAATACTCATCTCATATCAGCAAAGATGTCCTTGGTTCCATGCCCTCTTCTGAATTCAACTTGATTTTCCAGCAGTTCCCTCTCTAAATACAGCTGTAGTCATTTTTGAATGATCTTTAGCAAAATTTTGCTTGTGTGTGGTATTAATGATAGTGATTTGTAGTTTCCACATTTAGTTGGATCCCTTCTCTTGGGAATAGGCACAAATATGGATCTCTTCCAATCAGTTGTCCGGGTAGCTGCTTTTGAAATCTCTTCACACAAACAGTTTAGTACCTCCAGTGCTGCATCTGTTTGTTGAAACATCTCAATTGGTATTTCATTAATTCTTGGAACCTTGCAATTCACCAGTTCCTTCAAGACAGCTTCCACTTCATGCTACAGTACCATTGATTCCTGATCATATGCAACCTCTTGGAGTGATCAGTCATTTACCAATTCTTTCCGTTATAATGACTCTGTGATTCCTTCCATCTTCCTTTGGTGTTTCCTGTGTTGTTTAATATTCTCCCTGTAGAATCCTTCACTATTACCGCTCAAGGCTTGAATTTTTTCATTGATTCCTTAATCCTGAGTAAAACAGAGCTTGTTCTACTCTTTTGATTTCTATCTCTAGCTTTTTGCATATGCCATTATAATATTTTATCTTCTCAAGATACCTTTTGAAATCTTCCGTTTAGTTCTTTAACTTCAACATGCCTTCCTTTAGGTATTCTTCCTTTAACTACTTGATGTTCCAGGGTCAACTTTCAGAGTCTCATTTGGCAACTCATTTTGTCGTTTCATTTTTCCCCATCTTTATAATAACCTTCACTTTCCTCATGAATGACATCTTTGATATCATGACACAACTTGTCTGGTCTTTGAACATTAGTATTTAATGCATCAAGCCTGTTCTTGAGGTGGTCGCTGATGGGATATACTTAAGGTCATACCTTGGCTCTTGTACACTTTTTCCTAATTTTCTTCTGTTTCACTTTGAACCTGCATATGAGCAGTTGATGCTCTGATCCACAATCAGCACTTGATCTTGTTCTGACTTTTGATATTGAACTTTCCCATCATCTCCACAAATGTGGTCATTTTGGTTCCTGTATGCTCCATCTGGTAAATTCCGTGTATATATTTGCCGTTTATATTGGTGAAAACATGTATTTGCAATGAAAACATCATTGGTCTAACAAAATTCTATCATACGATCTCAAGCATCATTTCTGTCACCAAGGCCATATTTTCTAACTACTGAGCTTTCATCATTCCCAACTTTTGCATTCCTGTCACCAATAATTATTAGTACATCCTGTATAAGTACATCCAATAATTATTAGTAATTATTAGCATGTTTGATCTATTTCAGATTACAGAAGCTGATGAAAATCTTCCCTATCTTCCTTTGTAGCCTTAGTGGTAGGTGCATAAATTTGAATAACAGTCATACTAACTGGCCTTCCTTGTAGGCGTATGGATATTGTTCTATCACTGACAGCATTGTACTTCCAGACAGACCTTGAGCTATCTTTTTTCATGATGCATGTAACCTCATTTTTATTTATGATTTCATTCCCAGCGTAATAGTCCATATGATTATCTGACTCAAATAGCCCATACCAGTACATTTTAGCTTACTGATGCCTAGAATGTCATTGTTTATGCTCTCCATTTCCCTTTTGATGATTTCTAATTTTCCTAGATTCATACCATGTACATGCCATGTTCCAATTATTAATGGATGCTTACAGTTGTTCCTTCTCATTTTGAGTTGTGCCACAACAGATTATTATCTCATGAACACAGAGTTCAAAAACTTCAATAAAAGATTGGCAAGTCAAATGTTGTTACATATAAAAAGAATCTTGCGAAATGGTGAACCAGTAGTTTTCCCCGGTATGTCAGGTTGGTTTGAAATTTGAAAATAAGTTAATGTAAACAGATTAAAGAAAGTCTAAA
>VMDO01039066.1:0-12970 GCA_007922755.1 Pedetes capensis
CCAAAGTAGAGTGACCACATACCCTTTAAAAAGAAAAAAATAGTTATTTTTCAACTTTAAATATATGGTTGATAAAAAAGATAAACTATTCTTATGTTGCAACATGAAAAAACTTATAAATCATTCACAGATGCTTATCATTATTCTTAATCATTTCAGAATCAAGACCAAAGAAAAATAGAGGAAGGACAGAAGCCAGCTCATATAAGGATAAGGCATTCTTTAAGGAAATTTATCCAAAGGCCATTCATTTCCCTAGCTGTCAGGATACAGGCCCCGTTCGGACACACTTACAATCCCCAAACTCATCCTACAAAGGCAGAAACTAAAAAATCCGAAGATGATAACAAAAAGTCAATTCGGAAGAAAGATTTCAAGGAAAAACCAGGCTTACATGCAGCAAATCGAGAATCCAAGAAAATAGTAAAAGATGATAGAGCTGAAAAAATAAATAAAGCAGATAAAATTCGATCAAAACTATCACATGAAAGTGACATATTTAAGAAGTCAAAGTCCAAATCAGAGGCAAATCCAGAGTTCAAAGATTCTAAGGTAGCTTCAAAAATGGATTCAGAAAAGGACAAGAGATATTCAAAGAATCCCAAGGAGACAGATGTTGAATCCATATTAGCAAAGAACAACCCGCAGAAAGATTTTAAGAAGATCTCAAAGGAAAATTCTGATAGCAAATCAGGGACATGTTCAATAAATAGTACAAGTGTGGATTTAATGAAGTATTTAGAGGAGTCTGGCACAGAAAGCACAGATTTTGCTATAGGGTTAATGAATTACTCACAGAACAATGCAAAGAAGCCTGCAAAAGGAGGAAAAAAGGATGCAAAGAAGGGCACTGAAGGAGATGCAAAAGATGCTGGAGATGCAAAAGATGCAAAGAAAGATCCAAAGAAGGATAAAAAAGATGACAAGAAAAAGGACAAGAAAAAGGATGACAAGAAAAAGGAACCGACGAAGGAGGGAGAGTCTACTGATGCTGAATCTGGAGAGTCAAAGGATACAAAGAAGGATAAGAAAGGTTCAAAGAAAGACTCAAAGAAAGACTCAAAGAAAGAGGGCAAGAAGAAGGATGCAAAGAAAGACATAGTCACTACTGACTCTGAATCTGAAGTAGAGTCAAAAAAGGGTAAGAAAGATGAAAAGAAGGATAAGAAAGATTCCAAGAAAGATAGCAAAAAGAAGTCTAGCAAGAAGGATGCAATGTCTACTGATGCTGATTCTGAATCTGAAGGCGATTCAAAAAAGGGTAAGAAAGATGACAAGAAGGATAAGAAAGATTCAAAGAAAGGTGACAAAAAAAGTGCAAAGAAGAGTGCTGAGACTACTGAAAGTGAATCTGAGGTTGACATAAAGAAAAAAGCTCAGAAAGATTCAAAGGGAAAGAAAACTTCAAAGAAAGGGTCCAAGAAGGATGCAAAGGACACAGAGTCTACTGATGTTGCATCTGATCTGTCTTCCATGTCAGGCCCAAAGACTAAAAGTTCAGATACTGAATCTGAACTGTCGGTGAAATCAAAGGCTAAAAAGAGAGTTGATGATTCAGATGCCACATCCACAGATTCAAAGAAGGCAGCATCAGGAATAAGGAGAGGAGCAAGAATGTCATCCAAGAAGACAACGTTCAAAGAAGCAGAGAAAAAAGCATTTATAGGCAGAGTTCCTCCATCTAGAGAAAGACTACCACTCCCTCCTTGTGACCCTTTCGAAACACCACCTAAGGTCAGACGTGTTTGTCAGTGCAAGATACCTCCTCCTCCACCTCCAAAACCAAGATATGCTCCTTTGGTATGTTTAATTCTTGTTTTGGTTTTTAGACCAAATTGGATTTTGAAATGAAAGATTTGTAAAAGTCTGAATGTATATATTCTCTAAAGAATAGTTCCTTTTTACTGCAATACTGGTCAAATTTGGGACTTGGAGCTAAAACACATGAAGAGTACTTCAAAAAACTCAAAACAAGTTGGAAAACAAATGTTAAATGTTCAGGAGAAAAAATTATTTTGACTAGAGCAGAGGGAAGTGGATTGTGGCTTAAGTAAATATTTTTAATTATTTGTAAATAGGGTCATTTTACAAAAGATAGTTAATTGTTCTATACTTAGGAAGAAACAAAAATGTAGGAGCTCTGAGAAAAGCTCCTACAAAGACAGATTTAAGTGAGATATAATGGCATTTCCTGGGATGTTGCTGAATATAGTAGAAGCTCAATTAATCAAAATCCAGACATAGCAGATAGAAATATACCAAGACTCTGATGTCCAAAAAAATTAAGTTATTTAATCCAAATCTAAACTAAAACTTTTTATGAGCCCTGATTTCTTACTGATGTCAGAAAACAAACGTTAATCTTCCAGAAGTAACTTTATTTCTTCTGCTTTCTAATGGTCTCTTTCATTAACATTCTATCATGTTAATTTTATCCACTTATACTTTCCATTGTTCTCACCTAGGAGATTATCTCTTCTATCATCTTTTCCCCAAAAGTCTGACTTGAAGAGGAAACAAAAATAGATATGTAACTTTAGAAGAAGGAGTTCTGCTCCATATATTGTCCTCCCTTTCTGGGTCTCTCTAATCTTTGATTGATGTGTAACTCATTTGCATGATTTCTGGCCATCATATGCCTGTGTCCTCTGCTTTCACTGTAGTCATTGTCAGTTCTAAAAATGGTAATGCTGTTTCCCTCAGTCCTGCTAAACTCAAGACATCTATAGATTCGGTGAGGTCTTGACCTTAAGCTTCTCATTTTCAGTCATTGTCTCCTATTACTCCACCCCCTTCTCCCTGTCCTCTTGTTCCTCTTTGTCTTTTTCTATTCTCTCTTCTAGTCTGATGCAAAATCTCCTTGACCTTATATTTCAAGGTTTTTTCTACCTTTGGATTATAATCAAAATTGATATATAGACTTTCATGAATTTCAAATATTAATAGATTTTTTTTGGAAATTAGAAGTAACTTTTATCTTTCTTAAAAGGCATGTGATTGAAGCCCATTTTTCTCTCAGTACTTTCCAAAAGCTCATGTTGAGACCCAAAGCTAGTAAGGGCTGAGTCAATGGATTAGGTAGTCAATAGGCTGTCGATACCTACAAGGAATGAAAATACATTGGAACATAATTTGTAAAGTAATGTGAAAAAGGCCAAGAAATAGCTAGATTCTTTTCCATGAACAGTTTTTAATGAAAAAAAAAAGTAAAAACAAGAACAGATGTGGCCAAGGATTAATTTTAATTAAAAAAATGAGGGCTTGTATACATTTATTCCAAGTCTCCTTAGTGAGCTAGTCATGCATATCCAAAATCCAGTTATGCATTTTCATCTCAGCCACTCCACTGAAACTATTCTTTTAAGGGTTACCAGACACATTACTGTGGCCACATCCATTCATCTCTCCTTGCTCCTCTTATTCTACAATTGAACTACTTTAAAACTAGCCTCTCTCTCCTAGAAGCCCTTGTTTTACATCCCTTCTATGACTTTGTGCTCTCTTATTTTTATTTATACTTAGTCGTTTCTTTTAATCACCTTTATTGTATCTTCCTTTGCCTCACCAACAGATGTTAGAAAGCCCTGAGGCTTATTCCTTGACCTTCTCTATCTATAATCCTTTGGTGAGTTCATACAATCCAGTCGCTTTAAATACCACCCATGTATTGAAGTCTCCAAAATTAATATCGCTAACCCTGACCTTCCATTGGAGCTATGAATTCTTATATCCAAATGTCTACCTGAAATCGCCAGTGAAGTATCTATTGGGCATCTCAAACATAATACGACTAATAACACTCTTAACTCACTCCAGAATCTGTTTCTCCTCCAGCATTCTGTTTTACCAAATAGAAGCACTATTTAGCCAGTTGATCATTTAAAACCTGAGTAATCTGTGATTGCTCCTTTCCTTACCACTCACATGTGATCAGTCAATAACATGTGGGTATCCTACTATTAGTCTATAGCTGTATCACCCTGGTGTTCCATCCTTCAGATTTCAAAAGCTAAGCAAGGTTAATCCTAGTTAGTATTTGGCTGGGATACTGCCTGAGAATGCCAGGTGCTGTAGGCTGGGGAGAAAGACCTGACATCCCACTCTCACAAAACAATCACCCATTGAAAACTTGGTGAATAGCATAGAAGCACTGACATAGTGTCAGGGATGGCACAGTGTCACGTAGTGCTTTGTCTGTTGTACATAGGGTAGCAATGAGTTGGGTCTGACTTGATGGCACCTAACAACAACCTACAACCAACATATATCCTGAATCAGTTCACTTTTCTACATCTCCAATATTACCACTTTAATAGCCCAAATCATCATCATCATTTTTCCTGGAATATTGTAAGTTTCAAACTGTTCTATCTTTGTATTACTTAAAACATTCTACTGGCTTTTCATTCCATTAAGAATAAAAGTCAAAGTTCTTACTCTGGCTTTCAGTGCCTACATTATCTACCCTGTATTTATTTTCCATCTGCACCTTGTACCACTTTTTTTCTCTTTTCTTTTAGGATCCAGCCAAATGATCATTCTTTTTTCTCAAACACACCAGGATTGTTTTCTTGCCATGCCATTACATATGCTGTTTCCTCCAGTTGGAATGCTCCTGCACAGGATCTTTGAGTGGCTAGTCCTTCTAAAAACTCAGTTTTCATCTTAAAGTTGTTTTTAGAGAAGACTTCAGGATTACCTTGCCTTATGTTACCCATTCCCCACTACTATGCAGTAACTCTCCAAATCCTGTTCCCTACTTTCCTTCTCCTCATTGAATAAATCTTTACATAAATTATATATTTACTATTTTTATTAATTGTGTTAATATTGGAACTAAGATTCTGTGCAGTTAATTTTACTTGTTTTTTTTTCATTGTTACATCCACAGTTCCAAAAGCAGCACCTGGGATATATGTATTTAATTGGTTGAGAATTTGATCTCTCTGAAGAGCTGTATATCATATCATGCTAGTAGAATTTCTCACATCACTTTTCCCAGGCATTTTTTTGTGGTAGCTTGGGGTTGAACCCAATGCCACACACATACTTTTTGCAAGTGTTGTACCACTGGGCTACACTAGCCTATTTTTATTTTTTATTTTGAGTCAAGGTCTCACTAAGTTACAGAGGCTGGTTCTGGCCCTGGAACTTGCTATCCTTCTGCCCCAGCCTCCTCAGTTGCTGGGATTACAGATGTGCACCACCACACTTGGCTTTTTCTAAGCATTTCTACACTAGCAATATTATGCTAAATTGAAAAAGGCATTTGAGAAGGGGGGAAAGTACATTTACATTCTAAGTTGTTGTCTGGAAATATATGTAGTTATCATTCTCATTTAAATGCTGTAGGATTTATTGATAGACTATGTTAATGAGTCTTAAGTCTTTTTTGTATGGACTCTAAGAACAATGCCTTTTGCCTTTTCTTCTCCCACTGAAGTTCTACTGATCTTCACAGCAGTATATAAGCAAACCTAATGTCATGTTTCAGGGTCATCTGCATTTACATACCTGGATTAATCAGACCGTTTGATTTGAGCCCTTCTTCTACTGTTTATTAGTGGGTTACCTTTAAGGTACTTTCCTAATTGTTTGGAACACCATTTTTCTCAAGTGTAAAATGGGACATTAAAAGGAAATTTTGTATAGGGAAATTAAGCATGCAAAATGCTTCTAGCTAGCACTGTGTTATACATATTCATGGAGCTCTACTGCTATCATATCCCTCAAAAATGATGTATGTGGATTTTAGTTTCATCCACATTATATGAACACAAAGTAAAAGAAGCAAATTCAGCAGAAAATGTTCCTCAACAAAAACCAGTCATAGTGTTGGAGAAGTAGCTCAATTTCAGAGTGCTTGCCTAGGCAGGTACAAGGCTCTGGGTTGTATCCTGAGCACTGAAAAAAAAATATATATGTATTCAACTTTCAACTATAACCCTGTACTCATTAAAATCAGTTAATTGATACTACATTTCATTCTCCAGCACATGTTGTCATATATTGAACACCAAGAGGTTATATGGCCTTATACTCAATACTAGACCTTTGATTTTTTTTAAAAAAAACTTGTCTTATAAATTTCTACAATTAATTAGGAGTCAAAAGATATAAGCAGAGGCCTCAAAAAAGGAAGCTACAAGGTGATCCATTGTTACTATTCAAGCAAAGTGAATGTTATTTGGATAAAATTGGAGATCACTTCAATGTAATTGATCAAAACACAAATTCAAGTTAAACACATAAGAACTTTGTGGTTTGTCTCGATTTTTACTTTGTTGTCAGGATCATATTTTGGTTAATGATAAAATAAGACTAGAAAATCACTTTCCTAGTCTAGGCCTGATTCTTCATCTCTAAAATGAGGAATTGAGATAGATAAGCTATGAATTGAGACTGACATGGATAGTGTAGTAGAAAGAGTTTGAGGTTTTTCTTTGTGCCTGATAGAGAAAGGTCATATGCCTGTCCATAATTATGATGGACTAGGGATGGAATACCCCAATGACACAACAGAGGAGACCAAACCACTAGAACACAAGAAGTAATGATTATAATGAATGAAAATTGTTACCCCATGGAATCCTTCTTAGGGAAATACATAAGACTTATTTGGTACCAGTCTGATTTCAAGGGGGCTTTTAAAAATATTTTAGAGGTGCTTGTACATTTTATAGTGATGACTTGGGAGATTACTTATTTCTAACATTATTATCTGATATGATCTATTACAAAAACTAGAACTACTTTAATTTGAAGAAATCCCACTGTGTTTAATGAAGAGACATTTCAAGTTTCAGTGTAATTGAATGGTCCAGACAGAAAAACATAGGCTCATATTAGTATGTTTCGGCTTTTGTTTTGCTAGCTATTTCCAAATCTCTACATAATCTTTATATGAATACTTCTTAATTTCACATACTTTCTATTGATTTTCTGCCATAATAGATGAAGATTTAGGTCATGTGCTTCATGCTCTTTTCTCTCTTCATAGTGGGGTTCTACTTTTGCTTTTACTTCCTTTTTAAATTACCCTTATAGCTTTAAATATTATACTCGTAACTTTTTCCTAGGTCCCTTACCCTTCTCTTCACTTCTCTTTCCTTGCCATTTATCTCTAATTCTTTCTTTAAAAGTCTTCTTTTATGGTCCCTTGTAATGATCTTCACCAAATCCTAGGGCTTTTTTTTCCATCTGTACTCCCTCTATGAGCCTATACCTCTTACCTATACCAGAAATGTTTCTCCTCCCTTAGCCTTCAAGGATTTCTACTATTACAGTTTTTAACCCTTTCTTTTCTACTACCATTTCTCCATCTTCATATCTAGCACTTACTCTTCTGCCCATGTACAACTCAACGTTGTTTCCTATTAGTTCTTGGGTCTCTACTCTTCTCTACATATTCTATTTGGAAGCTTTAATATAATATTATGAGTTCCTTTTTTGCCTCTCTGTAGGTATTTGCAAATCTATATCTCTACACTATTCTCTCATCCAAACTTATATGTTATTTACTATATTAAGCTAATCAATCTCTAAGTTGCAGGGGCTCAGGAAAATGGATTTGAGGTTTAAATTTATCATTAACTATTTATGTGTGATTCAGGTAAATCATCAGCAAATAAAAGTAATAATACTTAACCTACTCATTGTGACAAATTGTAAGTTCAAATAAGAAAGAGGTTATAAAACCTTTGTGCACAAAACCAAATGTGGTCTTTACTAATAAAACACTAGAGATTGCTTTAAAATAAACTGAAGTGTGAATAGAATGTGTCATTTTTAATTTACAGTTCTTCCCTCCATCCAAATCAGTTGAGTGTTATGGTGAACTCACTTTTAGTAAGATGCTTATAACACATTTGTTTGAAACATATTTTTTTGCAAATGATTAGATTTAGCATGTAGATAAAGTCAAAATATCTGTATGAGTTAATTTTTTTCCATCTTGCTTTACTTCCTACATGAAGATGAGAATCATTGTCAAGCAATTAGTTTATTCAAATCACCTCTTAATATAATTGAAACAACACTTTAAAGGCTTCATAAAATCCAATAAAATTTATGTATCAGTTTTCCACAAAAAGGAGGTTATAAAAGAATTTATAAATGCCAAATCATTATCTGTTATTACTGCCTTTTTTGCCATCAAACATATCCTTTTTTCTCCAATTACTTCCCCTTCTTCTGCAGTTATCATCTTCAAAGTGCAATTTCTTCTTTAAAACAACATACTTATATTGTTCTCTATTGGGTTGATATTAATATTGTCTTCCAGCTAAACTGAAAAAGCCTCAATGGCATTCACCAAATCCTTTTATTCATCATAAGACCCAGAACATTGCTCAGCATGTTGAAGATGATTAACAAATATATGTCATTTGATTAAATTTGAGAATTTGCTAGAGCAAGCCATATGTTTATATGTTTTGAAAGTTAATATTTGGAATTTCTGTGACATTCAATTGAATCATCCATCTTCTTTTTGCTGTTTCATTTGTCAGCAAATGTTTCTTGAGCAAATACACTGTGCCAGGTATAGTGCTAAACAGTCAAGATATACATCTACATGCCTATTTCTTGCAAAGAACTTAAACTCTTCCCTCAGGAAATAAAAATGTATGTAGTTTGTGTTTTAGTTCTCTCAGAAGAAATTAGTAGAGAATAAGAATACTCAATATAACACATACATACTCTATTTTGACGTTCTTTTCTTATCTACCTTATTCCTTAAAATTAGTGACCCTACGGAAAACAATGAAACACTCACTGATACCATGTCATGCCCAGCACTATGTCAGTACTTTTCTGCTTTTAATAGGATTTTCAATAGCTCGTTGTTTCAGGATTGTTTCAGGAGTGGGCTGCCAGGTCCTTCTCCCATTTTATGCAGTGCTGGGGATGGAACTCAGAGTCTCAGAGATGCCTAGCAACACTCTACCAACTGAAATAAACACCTGCCTTGAAAGTTGGAATAAGCCTTTGAAATAGGTATTTTATAAATTTCAAACTTATTTAAGATTTAAACAATCATTAAACAAGGACTAGAGAATTGTTTTGATAATAGCTATCTATTAAAATTAACAGAAAATGTGCTTAATATGAAATTTACATCATCTTTAAAAAATTCACATTATCTAAACTCCTTAAGTGTCTACAACCATACCACACTTATATCAGATCTCATCAGATCTTGGAAGCTAAGCAGGGTTGAACCTGGCTAGTACTTGGATGGGAGACTGCCTGAGAATATCAGGTACTACAGGCTTGGGAGGACTCAGCAGCCCACTTCCGAAAGAATCAGCCATTGAAAGCCCCATGAATAACAGAGAAGCACTGACAATAGTGTCAGGCATGGCACAGTGTCAGGACATGTTTTTTTCTGTTGTGCATAGGGTCGCTATGAGTCAGACCCAAACCCACGGCACCTAACAACAATTCCTTAAGTAATGTGAAACCATGATGATTCCAGTCACTCTTATCTCCCACTCTAAAATCTCAACACTGAAAATAGAATGTTCTTCTGAATAACAAGTTGTGTTACTCCTATACTTTAAATCTTTAAAAGAAGGGGAAGACAGAACTTTGGGAGAGTAATTGAAATGTTCAGAATCTTGACTGTAGCGGTGGTTTCAAAAGTGTATATGTCTATTGAAACCAACTTGTGTAATCAGTTTAAACTGATGTAGTTTACTGTACATCAATTTAATAATACAGTTCATTAAATTATCCATGATTGAGAATCAACAGAATTAAATTAAATCTAAGAGAAATAAAACAATTCACTTACAAAAGAGCTTTATAATGCCTCTACAGTTCACTTAGAATAAATGTCAAAATGTCAAAATGTCTACAGTTGCCAACAAATTCGTGGATAATTAACTTTTCTCTGTGATCTTTTCTTTTCCTCTACAACAATCTGATTTAGCCACATTGGCCTACTTGTTGGTTCTTGAATAATGTAGGAATGTTACTTAGGATTCTTTCACTGGTCATTTTCTCTACTTATAATGTTCTTTCCCCACAATTCTCTTGGCTAATGCCATTACTCCTTCAAATATTTGCTCAGATGTCAATTACTGAAGAAGGCAACTCTGACCACACACACCATTTAAAGTTGCAACCCCTTACATCTACATCCTTATCTGATCTACATTTTTTCATAGAATTTTCTACCTTCCACTATGCAATTCACTTATTCATTATGCTGATTGTGGATAGTGTATATGCTCTGCTGGAAAGTAAACTACATGAAGAAAAAACTCTTTGGTTTTTACTAATATATCTGAAATTCACAGAAGAATGGGTGGCACTTAATATTTGTTGAATAAGTAGAAGTATGATTCATGAGAGAATTAGCAAGAAATTAACAAAAGAATTACTGGGAAATTACATGAACACAGAGGAACATGGATAATATGAACTTTTAGTGGGGCCAGTTCATGAATTCATGTATTCATTCATTCAACAAGGGTGAAGATAGTGATATTTGGGCTAGATCAGAAAAGATGAGAAAAGTTTTGACAATCAGAAGCAGTAGAGTAGTTTCTATTCAAGAACAATCAACTAGCGGGAATATGAGATTGCACATGAAAGGGAACATTAGAGGATGAGGCTGAAAGATGATGTTAACTAAAAGAGGAACTTGCATAGTAGATGTTTGTTGTTGTTGTTAAGTGCCGTAGAGTTGGTATCTGACTCATAGCGACCCTCATAGGGTTTTCAATGGCTGACTGTTACGGAATTGCCTTGGTAGTGGATTGCCAGGCCCTTCTCCCATTTTTGCAGTGTTGGGAATTGAACTCGGGTTCTCACAGACTGCAGCGCAGCACTCTACCAACTAAGTCCCAGCCCATAGTAGATGTAGCAGGGATGTAAAAGCAGCAATAGGATACTAAATGACCTCTGTACAACAAGTTCACTTAAAGAAATGCCAAATTTTAAAATAGGTGGAAGGAAGATAAAGTTCTAGTTTGTACCATAGTAGCTTCTTTAATTCATGATATTTATACATTCTCCAAAGAAAAATTTGGCTGTTTTATAACAATGTTGCTGTGATGCTACTTTGCTGTGCTCTAAGCATGTATTCAGTCTACTTCTTCCTCTTCAACTACTATGAAGTTTTGTGTCTCCTTGTTGACCTCCAACTGTCAGGAATAAACTCTAATTACAGAATCTGCCTTCTTTAGACAATGTTCCATTTTCTGCAGTTTCTCAAAATTCTTCTTGTATGGAAAAACAAATCCTACCAACTACTATAATTCCCTGAACTGTCAAGCCAAATCATCACTAAGCTGTTAAATTTTAATTTTGGTTACTTTTCCAGTAAGAACTATAGTTTAACTGAAGCCTTGAAATAACTAAAACCCAAAATCTAAGTGAGGAGAATCTCAACTGTTTGGATTAGGATAATGTGAACTGCTTTAGAGTATGGCATTTCTAGTGTCTCTTCAAAATCACAATATAGAGATAGATGTTATACCACATGCATTTAAAACTAAATCCAGCTAACAATATGTCCCAATTGTGTGGGAAGCCTAGTGATGTAGGAAATAATATTAAATAGTGAATCAATAGTGCTAATGTGGAAACATAATTCTGGGAAAAAAATCAAGATCGTTTTAGTAAGAGGTCAAGAAATACCAAGAGATAATTTTATGCATGATGTAATAAATATAAGAAACAAAATCATGAAAAAATATTGCCCATGCGTAGCTATCAAATCAACCCTGTGAGATCATTTTGAATCTAATAATGCAGCAAAATATATTATACCTATGAATCTTATATAATATTTATATCAATACATCCAATATAATTTTATATGTGTTATATATGTAAGATATAGCTGGTGATGCTTCAGTGACAGTGCTAAATTTATTCACTACTGAATGCAGAAGTGGACTAGCATAAATTGGCTTAAATTTCCTTTGGGCTCCTATAAGAATATATAGGGAGAGTCATACAAAAAATAATACTATTTGACTCAGTCATTCCACTCTTAGAAATGTATTGTAATAAAAAGTAGTAGAAGATAAAACACCCTGGCATACAATCTCATCAGATCTTGGAAGCTAAGCAGAGTTGGGCCTGGTTATTCCTTGGATGGAAGACTGTCTAAGATTACCATGTGCTGTATACTTGGGACAAGGATCTAGCACTCTTGCAACAATTTGTTTAGGTGTCTTTGGGTTGGGTTTGACTTATATGAACCCTCATAGTGCTTTCAATGGCTTCAGAATTGCTTCAGGAATGGATTACTACATCCTTCTCTCATTTTCAAGGTACTGGGGATCAAACCCAGGTCCTCACTGAGTGCAAAGAAGCACTCTACCAACAGACCTAAACCCCAGCCCCCTGAAACAATTAGCCATTGATAACTCTATGAATATTCTCAGTGATGAGACTATAACCCATGTTTGCATATGACTTTTATTAGATATTTATTAAAATTCCTAGTTTTTCTTCTTTCCTTCTCTTTATACAGTTCTGTAAAATATGTAAGTTAATGAATGTCTAAACAATGGTGGTTTAATATTTGAATGATGGATAGGGTAAAAGACTTATTACTTTGTACCCCACTAATATTACATTTATGAATAATATTAAAAAGAGAAAACCCTATATATATAGCAGAGAAGCACTGACAATAGTGCCAGGCATGACACAGTGTTGGGTAGTGTTTCATTCTGTTGTACATAGGGTCACTATAAGTTGTACCCAACTTGATGGCACCTAACAACAACAATAATAACAACATGAATTTTGTTGGCTGCAATAATGTCTATAGTAGACAAACTTTGGAATTAAAGTAAATTTATAAAATTAAGGGAATGTTTTAGCAAAATAAGAAACAAAATAATATATGTTAATTTAAATGATAATGACAAAGCCAAGAGAAATAGAATCAAAAGATAATGCTATAATGTTAGAAGAAACAGGAGAAAATACGATAAAATTGGAA
>VMDO01039067.1:0-12970 GCA_007922755.1 Pedetes capensis
TAGCTCCTTAATCTTGGACTTACCAGCCTCTAGAACTGTTAGAAAATAAATTTCTGTGTTTTACAAGTTACTCAATATTTTGCTATAGCAGCACAAATGGATTAAGATAAATGTATTCTTTATTTTTCACTAAGCATAATAAAAATATTTAGTTTTTTGTAATATTCCTATTATAAATAAAAATATTACATTGAATTTAATAATTTACACAATAATTTTCCTATTCTTTTATATTTAGGTTATTTTCTACATTCTTTTCAACATTTAAAACATTTAATTTATTTATTTAACAAATATGTATTGGGCTCCTGCCATACGCCAGGCACTGCTCTATGTTTTACAGACACAAAAGCAAACAAAACAAGCAAAGACTCTGCTTTCATTCTAGTGGGGAAAGATTGACGGACAATAGAGGAGAAAATTAATTAAATTAATTTCAAACAACAACAATTTCTATGTAGGAAATGGAAAGAGAAAATTATGGGTTTGGAGAGCTTTCTGAGGAGGTAGCATATGAGACAAAGCCTGAAAAAGGAATGCTTTTTTTCACTGGCCATGCATAAAATTGGGTTTTCCAGGCAGAAAAAATGCACACGTGCAAATCCTGAATTAAGAACAAGTTTGGTGCGTTTGAAGAAAAGAAAGAAAAGATCAATGTGTTGGGTGTAGTTGAATTCTTAGTTGCATCATAGTAGATGAGATTCTAGAGGTAGGCAGGATCTTAAAGTTGATGGAAAGGAGTTTGGGAATTATTTTCACTATACAGAATAGCTATTGAAGAGCTTTAGGCAAAGAAGTAATAAGTAAACACAGTAGATTAAATTCCATCTAATCTCTCTCTTTTTTAAAAATTCTTTTCAGTGCTAGGGATTGAACCCAGGGCCTTGTGCATGCTAGACAAGCACACTACCACAGACCTACACTCCCACTGCTTCTCTTCTTTTTCATGATGCTTGTTAACATACTGCAGCAGTGCTTGAGAAACATTGGTATAGAGTTGGTCCTTCTAACTCTGAAATAGTTTGTGGTTTTTAACCGATTTTTCACATGTTGCTTCCTAACATGAGTTGATAATCCCATTCTTTAATCCACCATCTGGCTCATTATCTATTCTTGATGCCAGAGTTAGCTTCCTCTCCCCACCCTAACCCTCCATCACCCACACTTCTTCATTAGTAACACATGTTGTGGAAAACTGAACAAAGGAGTTTGATTCCCTTTCTAAAAATGGGGAAACATATATGGATGGTCATGAAGAGAATATTCAACAGAATATTTTCAAAAGGAAATAATTGCTCTTCTGACTAGGCAGAGGAATAAGTGCACATTGTGATGTGGCAATACTTTTAGACTTAGCACTTTTAGACTGAGGGAGGCAAAAGTTGCACAATCTTTATGTTGGTTAGATAATGACATGTGATAAAATAAGCATGTGAGATTTCAATAAATTACTGGGTAAATGAAGGGAAGAAGCTGGGAAAGTTAGGGTAGGAGTTCTAAGCCCTAAATTATAGATTTTTGGAAAGGTTCAACAATGGAGGTAGGGTAAAAAAGATGAAGAGGGTAAGTAAATGTATTCTTCTAAGAGGAGAGGATAAATGATGTATAGAAGCAAAGGGAAATGAGAATGCCTGAAGTGACCTGGTGTCTTTGAAGACATTTGGACCTAATCTCTATAGACAAAAGTAACTTTCTGCCTACTTGTTACCACACTATTGAAAACATCTGGACAGAAATTCAACAATGCAACAAAATTGGAATGGAGTGACTTAAAATAGAGACTGGGATGCATCTCATTTAAAATTTTGGTTGGCTTATAAATTTGCATTTTATGTATCTGCCTATATGGATAGGAGGGGTTTTCAAACCTTAGTGGTTTTCAAATATATTTTTTGTGGGTACTCTCAAGAAGTTACACTAACAAAATGATCAAGATGAACAAATGAAGATGAACAAATCTCAGTTGGCAAAAACTGAGGCCAAATGAGAACCTGAAAGTCAGTCTGAAAGGAGTAATTACCTAAGGGCCAAATAAGAAAAACAGGCAGAAAGTTCTAAGGACAAATGAAAGAGATAGACGATGTGTCATTTGGTGGTTGATTGAGCTACTGCTCACATGTTCTTTTTGTTGTGTTGTGTTGTGTTTTTTTCCTATTTTTCTTTTCCTTTCTTTTCTTTTCCTTCTATGTATTTGTCACATGCTCATCTAAGGGCAACTATGCCTGACTCATAACTTGAAGAGTGTCTGACCACCCAAAGTGCAAGGCAGAATCTTCCATCAGACTAGACAAAACAGAGTTCCAATGGGAGGGCTATGTGCTTACTGGAAGAGAGAGCCTGTTCTTTACCACAGAGAAAACTCACATTCAAAATGAGAAATGTGTGGCTGCCAAAAGTGAGAGATCCTCTACAGAGTAGAGACATTATGGCAGAGAAAACAATGAGTTCATAGAGAAGCCTCTAAGGAATCCAACATCTTATAATTTCTAAAATGTATCACCATTGCCAAGCTCTAAGATAGAAAGGTCAGCCTAAAGATGGAATGGGCTGGGATTTAGCTCAGTAGGTAGAGCGCTGCACTGCAGTCTCTGAGGTCCCGAGTTCAATTCCCAGCACCACAAAAACGGGAGAAGGGCCTGGCAATCCACTCCCAAGGCAATCCCGAAGCACTCAGCCATGGAAAACCCTATGAGGGTCGCTATGAGTGGGATACCGACTCGAGGGCACCTAACAACAACAACAAAGATGGAATGGTAAAATCATATTGAGATTAATTTCTGAGTCTTCAGGTCCCTTTGAGAGTTTAATTGGAAGAACATCTGGAATTCATCCAGCACTATGTCTTATGACAGCACATTACAAAAGTATATGGTAAAGGGGGAAAATAATCCCCTATATACTACTAATTCCTTTGGACAACGCCTTTGGTTTAAAAGATTTGCCTTTCCTGTTGAGTATTTCTGAGACTATTCATAAATCACAAGGACAGACATTTTGAATTTTAGGCATTGTCTTTCAATTGAGCTACTTGTCACATAGATAACTCTACAGCATCTTATAGAGTGAGTGGACATGAGAATAGAAACATGTTCATAAAAGAAAGCTATAACCCAGGGACTGTGGCACATTCCTGTAATCCCAGCAATTCAAGAGCCTGAGGCAGGAGGATCACAAATTTGAGACCAGAGTCAGCTTGTGCAACTTAGTGATATCCTGTCTCAAAATAAATATTAAAAATGGGGCTAGAGGTGCAGCTCAGTAGTAGAGCAATTTCCTAGCATGTGTGAGACCTTAGGTTCAACACTCCCAAAAAAGAAAGGTGTGGAACAATTGTAAAAAATTGTTACAACTCCATTTGTGTTATTTAATGTTTCTATGAGCCTTAACACTGGTTTTTTAAGTCTCTGAAGCAGTGCCAGGTAATTCAGCTGGCCTTTAATAAATAAAAATGCATCATCTCATGGGACAATTAAAACAAAAGAATCCAAAATAACAGGCAAAAGATACATGCTAGCCCTGTAATCCAAACTTGGGGAAGTGAGGCAGGAGGATCACAAATTCCAGGCCAGCCTTGAACAGTGTCTCAATAAACAAAAACCAAACAAAGAAGTGGAAGCCAGAAGATAGGTTTCATGGCAATAACACAGTGTTGTGTAGGAGCACCAGGAACTAACTGCAGAAATAATGAATGGAGAATTGGACTCAGCCACAACTCTGTAGGTTTGATTCAACTGTGTACTCATTTTAGACTTATCTAGACTTTATTTTCTGTTTGCCATTGAAGTACAATAGACACATCATCAAATTTGTTTTCATTTAGAGGATGAGAGAATGGCATATCCAGCTAGTAGGTTCTAGGGAGTATCTAATAGAATTTTTTAAACTGTGCTGCTTTCCAAAAACACAGTGTCTCATAAGATACTAATATATGACCTGTAATAAGAGGATTTCTCAAGTTTGGAAACAATGAGTAAATTAAAGGTGAACAACAGGTATTTTTGCTGTGATTACTATTAACGTATATTGTAGGGATATAGGGGCCAATGCAATATGTAGTGTTCTCCAAGCTTCTTTGGCTATGAAGTTGTTTACTCCCCTCAAGCCAAACTGTTCATATCTTTTATTACACTAGAGTTCCAAAGAACAAAGTTTGGGCAAAGCTGCCCTAAAACATACATTTAAGGCCTCAGAATGATATCCTACCAGGAGCTGGCATTTGGAAAACACTGTATTTCACCAAATATCCAGTTAGTTACCTGGTCATTTCTGCAAGTTTATTTCATATCAAACACTGCTGTACTCACTATTAAGCATTTCCATGTGATACCTAAAAGATGCACTTACACTTTTTATCTTGCGAGTGGCAAGTTGTCACTTGTATTATTACATGTGCATTACTTTTTTATTAATTTCTTTCCTTTTTCATTGTCAAAGACAGTCTTATGTGGTACCTATAAAAGTAATGTTTAAGGAAGTTTATTATTTTGAGATTTATGTACAATTCTGCTCCCCCTAAACTTGTAGGATGTCTTATACTTGGGGCTTCAATAGCCATAATGGTAACATACACAACCTGTGACTAACATGGCTAATAAATCATTTATGTCTTCAATAGACTATACTCTGGCATTTAGAAAAAAAATAAAAATTTTGCTGAAAAATAAAAATCTGCTGAAGTGTTTGTGGCTTTCACAGGACCAAGACTCCAAGGCTCATATTAGCAGGTGTGGATAGGAATAGTTTTTTGTCTTTGGGAGGAAACAAGCAGCCACTCTGGCTCTGAGTAGTTCAACTAAAATTTGCAGTAAATTCAAGAAGTCATTTACTGGTAGAAACCATTTTGTCAATGTCAAGTTATCACAAACCACAGAAGAAAAATATTTTCTAAGATAAATGAAAAAATGCTTTGGGAAGAAGCTAGATGAAAAGACAGGAAGAAGGAAGAAGAATACAGGGATAAAAGGAACAGAGAGACTGGGACTAATAGACATTCATCCTTGTTATTGTCAGTAAAAAAACAATGATCAAAAAGCCCGCCCAAAGTACATTAGACAATACTTTTGAATATAGAAAATAAAATAATGGCAAACTACAACACAGGATAATTGCAAACTAAAGGGTTTTGCTAAAGAAAATGCACTTTTAGGGAACTTATGAAAAGAGAAACATGGTTTGATATTAATATCACCACATATAGTGGATGACATCATGTTTTAAAATCATTAAAGAGGAAGGATAAAAATGAAACATGACTCGTGAGCACGAAAGAAAGGTTGAACCAAGGTAAGTAGTTTCACTAGATTTTGGGGAGAAAAATGTTATAATGATTGTTTTCATAATGGTTCCAGAAGCAGGTGCTACCATAATGTCTCAGATGTTTCCATTTTTTATTCTATCAGTTAAGTAATTAAGTTAAAGTACACCACTGGATCAAGCCCAAGTAACAAAGCACTCATGAATATTTCTGCAAATAACCATCTGTGATGGTCATCATTTATTCTTAAACACAGTCACAAAATTTTAATTGAACATTTTCTCATGAATGCTCAAGTTCTTATCTTCATATTTTAGAAAACCTATCATGATTGAAAGCAGTGATAAAAATGGGCCACTTTTGACATATAATAAAAATTAAAGAAGTACCAGCCTTGGACATCCAAATACCTGATTTTGGATGATGGAGAAGTCAAACATGTCTCTGAGAAAGGACCTTCCAGCACCAATATGACACTACAATAACATAAAACCCAACCTTTGGAGAGAGAATCTTTATCCATTTGGTAAATATTTACCAAGTTCCTATTTTATGCATAGTACTATTATGAGAACTAGCATTTTAACTATGAAGAAGACAGACAAGGTTCATGTCCTTATGATGCTTATATTTAAGCAGAGAAAGACAGAAAAAAGTGAACAAGAAAATTAAAGAATATAATCATATCTCTGAAGGAAATAAACAAGGTAGTATGATAGAGAGTATTTGGGGATGGTGATGGAGGAATAGAGGTAGACTATTTTAAATATGATGGCAAAGGAAGACCTTTTCTGAATTGATGCATTTGAGTTGAGTGATAAAAATAGCACTGTTATGGGAAGAATCTTCTAGGTAGAATAAATAGAAAGAGCACAAGGTACACTGGCTATCATTGGACAAAATGGTAGAACAATCTAAAAAGGTTGAGGTAGAACAATCTAAAAAGACAAGTGAAAAAGACAATGACAGGAAACATGATTACCAGTCAATGTTTTTCTCATTTTCAGTATAATCACAGAATATTAAAACTCACTTAGTCTAATATCCCATACAATGTACTCCACACTGATAGTTATTGCGCTATGCTTAAACACTTTGTTTAAGGCATCTCTGATGCTAGAAAGTTTTTTCTTACACTCACTCAAAATTGGCTTTTTGGTCTTCATTGTCATTGACTCCATTTCTACCCTTTCAAATGCAAATATCATGTTGTCTCTCAATACCCTAAGACCAGATCCTTCAACAATTGTTTAAGAACTCCAGATCATCTATAAGCTATGCTTCCTCTGGACACATCATAGTGTCTTTGTTAGTTACTTTAAAACCTCTGGAAGCTGAGAAGTCGAAGACTGAAAGACCGATCTCTGGTGAGAGTGTTACCTTTTTTTGGCATCATCACATGGCAGAAGACAGAAGAGCAAGAAAACTCATGGAAGATATCAAGAGATTGATCTCACAGCCTCAAACCTTTTATAATTGGCATAAGTCCATTCTTTAAGGTAGAGCTCTCATGACCTAAGCACCTCCTATTACGCCCCACCTCCCAACACTGTTGCATTGGGGATTAACGTTCCAACACATGTGCTTTGGGCAACAGATTCAAACCTTAGCAATTACCAAATTCATAAATTCAGGTACTTTTAAATTATTAGTGAGACTAATCATTTAAGATCATAATTGTGAAATTTGAGATATATGGTATTTGAACACGATTTTGGAAATTCAAATACTATCATTATTACAGCTATTCACAGCTTTAGGAAAGGAACATTTGAAATAGACTGTGTATGTGGGGGGAGAGAGATATGCCATTCATGGTAATTAAGATACTTTTCAGAATTGGCCTGTATAAGTCAGTTAGATGAAACTGACCAAGGAGAATTAAGTTCAGCTAGACAGCACTGCAGATATCTTCATGCAGGGAATCAGATCTTTTATACTGTGTTTCTTCTGTGTCTTTTCAAAAATGAAAATAATAGTACCTGAGGTAGTTCCAAATCACGGAAATAAAGAAAAAAGTGTCTGAAATTTAATTTGATTATTTTGTTTGAAGAGAATTTCACATGCAGTACAGGTTGTTGCCTGACAGCATTAATGTGTGGGTACACAAGAATATGGGGATAGGATTTAGCTTAGTTGGTATAGTGTTGCTATGCACTCTCTGAGAACCTGGGTTTGATCCCAGAACTACAAAAACAAGAGAAGCACATGTAATCCACACCCAAAGCAATCCTGAAACAATCAGACATTGAAAACTCAAGAGGGTCACTATGTGTCAGACCCAACTTGACAGCACCTAACAAGAACAACAACACACATGTATACACTGCTCTGAACTAATCACCTATTTTTTGTGATGTTATCTTTTACTAGAAAAGCAATTTTCATATGGAAAATATGCCAACAAGCTAATGTTTTAGGAGTTTTTGTTATGTTTTATTTTTACCTTCATTGTGGTACACAAGCAAAAAGAAACTTCATAATTTAGTGGGACAAGTTGTATAAGTTGTTATGTCAAAGTGGGACAATGCAAGGCATATTTGTGGAATACTAATCACTATCAGCCTGGGAAACTCCTTTAGTATAGAGCCTGTATTCTCAAGTAGCCAGATGTTTTTATCCCAGCCTGAAAGCACAGATGGTATACAGCTGTCAGACAGCTGTCTTTGTTGAAGTTCTTTTTAAAAAAATTTCAGCATTTATCTATTAAATGGAAAGAAATTTTCCTAAAGGTTGAGAAAAGAAGGAAATGGGTATGCCATTGAAGATTAGCTTAAATGTTTAAAAGTAATAAAAAAGTGGTTTGTGTTCTCAAAGAAACTGTATATTTCCAATATTTATTTTGCTTCCTACTCATTTTTCCCTCAATAAATATTTTTGTTTGTTCCAGCACTTTACTCAGTTCTGGGGATTCAAAGATAAATTAAATAGTCCCTGCTCTTTAGGGCTTCACAGTTTATTAGAAGAAATATCTATGAAAATAAAGAAGTACAATAGAGTATATTACATTCTATAATAGCAGAAAATACTATGTCTAGTAGTGGTGCAAAGGATGGAATGTCTCTCTAGGCTTGGGCCTAGAGGGTCTCACAGGGTAGAAATGTGTGATCTGAGTCTTGTGAAAAATAGAAATTAGTTAAGTTTGTTGTAGAATGGTGGATTTCAGTCAGAAAAAGCATGTATAAAGATACAGAGACTTAAAGCAGCCTGTCCCACTCAGTAGATATGTAGCATAACTGTAAGACAGAGAATGATAAGAAGAAAAATAGGTGACACTGACAGGGGTTAGAGCAAAGAGAATAAATGGAGAAATAGTCATTAGAAAAGTGATTAAGGTTTATAATGGCAGCCACTATCAACAGGAAAGGGGAATAATTAAGAACACATAAAATGATTACTAAATGGTGCTCTAAGAGTGCAACTGAAGTCTTTGGAAACCCCAATTTTATAATATTAGCAATCTGCACAATTGTGTCATTTGCGCTAGCAGCATTCAGCCATTGTGGTAAGGGGAACACATAGTTCCATAATCTGAAGAATTAGACCACTAGAAACTAAAAATGAATCTTAATGAGAAATATTATAATACGGCCCCAAAGTCATTCCAAAATTCCAAATATATATTTTAAGAGTACCATAAGCTCTAAGTACTTAAGCTCAGAATGAATAAGCTACACAAAAGGAAGCAGGGTATCTATTTGTGATTTTGTTGTGCTTTAAACATCATAAAGTACTTTAACATGGTTGTTCTCAATTTATTCCTCTCCTAGTGAGGGAAATAACATGGTATTATCCATACAATTCTCAGTACTATGTGTATACTTCTATCATGGAAATTACCATATTATATTGTAATTGCAGGCATATATGCCCCCTACAAGACTGTGAACTCTTTAAGGATAGGGAACATGCCTTACTCAGCTTTGTACCCTCAGCACCTCGTTCAATGTCTATCTCATAGAAGACACATAAAAATCTTTTGTTGGATGAATAAATTCACCGATGAAGGAGGTGATGAACAAAGTAAATGGTTTTCTCAAGACAGCACAATTAATTTGTGGTATAGAACATAAGTTCATTGATGTATGCCAGAGGTCTCATCTTCTGTGAGGCAACATTCTGCTTCATTCTAAGACAGATAAGAGATCTTTAGAAAAAAACTACATATTTTCAAAATAAAGTATAACAAAACTTCTAAAAATAGAATTACATGGAAGAAAATAAGTGGATATTACAACTACATCATCATTTTAAGTATAACAGCAAAATGAAGGGTGATAAACTTGGTAAGAAGAATTATGAGATTACTGTTATTATTGTTAGGTGCCGTCGAGTCGGTATCCAACTCATAGCGACCCTGTGTACAACAGGCGAAACACTATTGTCAGTGATTCTCTGCTGTTCATAGGGTTTTCAATGGCAGATTGGTTTTGGAGAGTGGGTTGCTGGTCCATCTCCCAAGCCCACAGCACCTGGTGTTCCCAGGTGGTCTCCCATCCAAGTACTAACCAGGCCTGACCCTGCTTAGCTTCTGAGATCTGACGGGATCAGATGCCACAGAGCTACGGCTGTAGGCTTATGAAATTATTAGTATTGATACTCAAAAAAACTTGGTGTTTTTTAAAAAAGAAATATTTTCCTTTTCTTCCTACCCCTCTTGTTCAGCTGGTAAACTTCTACTATGCCTTCTATTAGTGGCACTGAAATTTGTTTTTACAGATGAAAATTATAATAAAGAGCCTGGTTTCACTTTTGATATGTAACTGATGACAACTTTCAAGCTGTAGCCTCTTCCTTCCCTATTTACTCCCACATTAGTGCATTGTGATAAGAAGGCCTAGGCAGTCTCCTCCATGGTGCTTGAATGCAAGTTCAAACCATGCAAACCACAGCCTGCAGAGGAAACCTCAAGTTAGTCCCACCATCTAACCACAATAAAAACCAAAGCCATGCTCCCCTCCCTTCACTCAAGCCATTTCTGGATTGAAAGCCATCTCTTCTCAACCCAGAAAATCTTATTATGTCATTAACAAACTTTTTCATTTTATTTTAGTGCATGTATAGTATCACCAGCCTTGCTATCCAAACCACATCTTGGGTGGGTGGGTGTGTGTGGGGGGGTTATCCCATTCCTTGCACGGCAACCACAAAACAATTGGTACTGTCAATAGGATTTTGAGGTGAGATCCATTATTACTTAGGGGTCTATCTTCTCTTGTTTCTGACTTACTAACTGGCTCTCTTCTGTCTGCCAGTCAGGGTGTACTTTGAACTATGATGCTGCCTATTGGTCAGCTTGCACTAAGTTATGTTGTGCTGTACTGCATTTGCTAAGCCCTACTACAGATTTAACTCATCTAATTCAAGTGTTTTGATGATTGACATTTAAGGAAAGGAATATGAGATTGGGGAACACCTTAAAGTAGCCCTGTGTTGTGGATATTGGCTCAGGCCTATGTGAGTGTTTCAGATTGAATTATGTGTCTTGGTTCTAGCATAAAGCATGGTTAACAGTGGACTCAGTGGGATGACTCTGACCCTATGACTATTCATTGTACATCTTAATGATGCCTTTGTCCCCCTTTTATACAATGCTCAGGGGAAATGCTAAATGCTCAACAATATATGAGCCATTTAGGTGGTTGGTTATGTAAAGAAGAATAGTCGCTACATAGTATGGTGAAGTCTACATTTCAAAAATCAGATGGCTAGTTAGGACTATGAAATGCCTTGCTACTGCTTATGCCATAAAAGTATCCTGATCCATAGGGTTATATAGAGACACCTATGGCACTCAGTGGCACAGGCCCTTACAAAAGACAGCCCTGAACACTTGGCCTTTACTCTTTTTAAATGTCCAGAGGAACTGACTATTATGGTACATGCCTACTCAAGAGGCTGAGGCAGAAGAATCCCTTGATCCATGAGATCAAGACCTGCCTGGGTAACATAGCAAGACTTTGTCTCAAAATTAAATAATAAAAATTTAAGAAGAAATATCCACAGGAAATCATTACTTATGTAGACAAATATAAAAAGGACCACACACAAAGACTCTGGGTTCAACTGACTGGTGTGGCTTGTCAACATGCCAAGACATTAAATCAAACCTGACTTAAACCCAGGGACCTCAAACCCAATAAGTAACAATCACTACAGGAGGCTCTTAACCTTGATGATACTGAATTGGGACTCTCTGAAAGAAGAAACTTATATGAGCAGGGTAAAGAGGATTCTTTCCCACTGATATATGCCAAATAATCACAAAAACAAAACAAGAAACCTTGATTATAAGGAATAAGCAAAAACTAAAGCAAAAGTACATGATTTTACCCTTATAGGAAATCCAAATTTTATAAAATGATTTATATGGTAGAAAGGTAAAAAGGACGAATTGGCTTTTGCACCTCTAAAATATAGGTTTCAAATTAATTTTAACATCTACTAAGATGTACCAATTGGCAAATTTTGATGGCCTTAGTCCAATTATAGTTATACCAAGGATCATACTAAATTAAAACAAGATGCTCCCTATACTCTATGAGAGTTACCAGAAATAGAATAGAAGACAAAGAGGGTGTAATGCTCCACACATAGGCGCCCATGGCCACCCAGGCTGACTTGAAACTGGATGGAGAAGAAGCAGGTGCATTTTCCACAAGTCCTTTCACCTGCATCAAGTGCTATTCAAGATAATATTCCACTTAGTCATCCTAAGAAAAGGAAGTCCAGAACAAAAACCATGCTAGATAGTGCTTCTTTAAAGGCCTTGCTGAGCCTGTTCATAAGCCATCTGAGGATAGTAAGCTACCAACTAAAGAACTCAAAGACCATCTAGAGTCTCCTTTTCAAAGGAGACAGAAGAAGATGAGAAGTCTCCTGAGATGGAGACTTACTTCACCCAAAAGAAGACATCTAGTCCACCTTTATTATAAAATGAAAATGGTATTTATAAAATGAAAATGTGGAGCCAGCTCAGGAAGTAGTTATTCAAAAACCTTGAAGTAAGGCAAAGAAAACCCAGCCAGTAGAGCTAAAATATGACAATGAGCTAGGAGTAGAACATGAAGACATAGTTACTGATGAGCAAAGTATGCCAGAACAACAGTCTACATTGACTGTATCCACTGGAATTAGCCAGCCTGTAGGCCAAGTATTTTCAGAAAAAAACTTGGCAATTCTAGGCTGTTGATTGTTCAGAGTTGATAAAGACCACAGAAAACATAGATGTGCCAATGGACATGAAGCCTTCCTGGACCACCAGAGACGTGACACTTTGAGTGCAGAGATTTCAGGATGATTGGTCTGTTTTCTCATGGCTTTTTGGCTGGCTGTGCTGTGTGGAAATATTTTTGTGATATATGTTCTAGCCAGAGATCAGCTGTCTAATCTCTCCTTCTTCAGCAATACAAGACTTTGGTATATCCATTCCTGAGTCTTCTGTACTTGCTTTTGGCTCTAAGTACAAGTTCAGCTTTTGACAGGATTGACTTTGCTAAAACAGTAGTAGTACTCTGAAGGTGTTTTTGCAGTAGATCCAACAGTTTTAGCATCTTCCTTGTACTTTACTACTCATACTTTCTCCGAGTCAGCAGATGACAAGTGACCGAATCTACCTTTACAACCTTCTTCTGTTAATGACTCTGAGCATCTGGAATTGAGGAACTGATTCTCCAGCTGTGGATTATGAAGCTACTGGTGGCCCTTCTGGCTGGA